>JAQFVV010012411.1:12133528-12319222 GCA_028023455.1 Epiperipatus broadwayi
TCTTAATATTATTCCTGGCGGATTCGAATAGCAGTATAATTGCATTTTTATGTAATAAAATGCCCCTTTTGATTTAATTTATCTGGGTTCATTTTTCTCCAATGCAGGACTTCCATATAAGTCGCAAAGTGTTAATAAACTCTCTTCCTTAACAAGAATTTGAACAATAGGTAATCACGAAACAAACAAAAGTTTCAAAATCGAAAGCTTTGATAAAATGAAGTTAAAGAATGTAATATGGGTTATGATCATGAATGCCAAAAAAAAATTCTTTTATTATATATATAGATAAGTTAAGATTTCTCGGCAGGCTTTCCATCGTGATGAACAGTTAAAATCAATGGATACCTCAGTTTCTTCCTTAAATGAAGATTTTATAAACTAACAATAATGATAAATGGAGATTACAAACCTGTTAAAAAAAAGAGATATGACGGCAGGAAACTTTCATCATAAAGATTGGCGAGGAATGAATTTTCTGATTTCTTTTGATACTAATGAAAAGTAGACATTTAATTTAAAAAGAATTGTGAAAGGTTTCTGTCAGCGTCGAATGAGAATAATGTCAGTATTTTTAACGTATTGGTATAATCTCGTGAACTAAAAGATTAAATTGATTTTAAAAGCTGAATGTAGATATTAAAAGAAATAAACAAAAATGTTAATAATGAGATTATTTTAATCACTATAAAAATGTAACCATTAACATCTATTATATTTGTGTATGCACGCGTATGTTACGTGTTTACACACATATACACACAAAATAGTAACGTAGATGAGCTACAATTTAAAGAACAGGTGACTTAGAAATTACAGTTTTGTTTCAGTCATTATCAGGATTGTAAAGCAAACAATAAAATAAAATAAATATTGTAGTAGATATGCATTTTTTTTTGTTGTTGTTATAATTTAAAAGATTTTGTTATTTAGAAATGTATGACATAATTGACTCAAAATTAATGTCTAAATAAAAATAGGTATCACCGCAAAGTGTTTGCTTTTAATAATCGCATATATTGCTACCGGCGTGGTTTAGTGCAGTGATAGACTAGTAAACTCTGATGCTCAAGATCATGGATCACATGATCTATTACTATCGTTATGGACTATCGACCAATAAACCATTATAATATTTATTTTATATTGAAATATTTTTTTCAAATGATACGACTCATTATCGACTAATAGCGTATCTGAAATTCACAATAGTATATATATACTTCTGAGAATGGTGGATAATCATAAGTTATATGTAACATAATATTTATTTATGTAGTTCATAATAGTTTATAAAATTTTATAAGATAAATTTCAGTTTCAGTTTATTACATATAAAATTATATTTGATATTTGTATACATATAAATAGTAGATGTGTGCATACCTGTGTTTATTCACTACCTAAACTTAAATAAATATAGTGTGAATATAACAATGTTTTTAGTTTTATTAAAATAAACAAGTCATTGATATAATAATAGTTTTATAAAAACACTGAATAGATAAATATTGGAATCTACTATTTATTTAACAAACCTGAAGTTTGAAGTACGAAAATAACTTTATAAATCTTAAGCTTATAAAACAAAATCTAGACTTGAGCAGACTATATAAAAGTGTATATTTTATAATATTTATGATATAGTTAAAAAGTTTTATTGAAGATATCGAAATGTACCAATATATTAGTGTATGTGTGTGAATATATATTTTGTATTTACATATATATATATTTACAATTCAGTTTAACATAAAAGACAAGCCTTTAGTTTTTATACATAGATATAATGAAATTTTTGTAGGCCATAAGATAAAATTCTTCAGGTAGATAAACATCTGTATATTTGGATAAAAGATTTAGTTATAAACTGCTTATTATTTTATCTAACTATTCCAATTACAAAACTTTAATTTTATGTAATATATAATATGAGCTGTTGCTTTCTATTGTATGAGTAATTTTGTATTAAACTATAACAATTCCATCATTTAAATGTAAAATAACTTCAATACAATAGCAATACGGTTTATTATATTAAGAACATTAAAGGCTATGGCATCTTAAATGCTTTAAGTTATAATTATACTAATCTTAATATTTTCTTTTTAAAGTAAGCAATATTATTACTGTATTTAAATTAAATAATTGAATTATGCAATTTTATAGAAAACTATTCTTATATAAAATTGACAAGACAAGTATGTAGTAATTCAGAAACTTTGAGACAGGAACTAAAGATATATGCAAAATCATTATACATCATTAGAAGTAACAACTGACACTATCAATTAAGCAATTTTCTAATTAAGGAATTCTATATACTACAATTCATATATTGTGTAGTATAATTAGTACTAGCAAAAAGTAGCAAGATGTTTCATTCACAGTAGATTTGGTCAATAAATTAGAGATAACCTTTTTTTTTTTAGCAAAGTAGAGAAGTTTTTTTTGCCATACATTAAATACAGAGCATAATTCTAATATTATATCCAGAAATAAAAACATTGTTCACAGGATCAAATACTATATTGAAGCGGAATCTGTTGCACCCATTCAGCTTCACTCTCTAATAATGTTTGAAACCACCAAACATGGATTCAAACCTAACCATTTAATTATAGACCACCGGGGAGTGAAGGTATACCAATGCGCGTGGTTGTTTATGTATGTGTAAACTTTAAATTCATTTAACATTAATATGCATAAAAACAATTATATATTTTCATTACGGTAAACAATCATGCGTATGTGTGTGTAACAGATCAATTTTAATAATTTAAAGCGTTGCATAATGTATATTTTATTTATACATATATTTTCATAGAGAGAAAGTTCGAGAGGGGAACGTAAAATTAGTAAATAAAAAACTTACCGTCTTCCAAATTATAAAAAAATTTGTTTTATTGTAATATAGATTAATTTAGCGTCATGATTAGTTAACGTTGATTCCGCGGGTCTTTTCAGCTTAAAGTAGACCAAAACCAACTCTCGAACTTAATCTCGTTTGTAGTCCAAAATATGCTGTATCATTGTAGTTATTAAAACATCCGGGAACTACCCATCGGCGGTGATAACGAGTATAAATACAACCACATTTTCTAACTAAGAGGGGAGACATGTCATTTTTCTAACGCATTGCTAAGGGGAAGTCATGCCCCTCTGAACGGCAACATGACGGG
Organism: Epiperipatus broadwayi; assembly: GCA_028023455.1. Taxonomy (NCBI): domain Eukaryota; kingdom Metazoa; phylum Onychophora; class Udeonychophora; order Euonychophora; family Peripatidae; genus Epiperipatus; species Epiperipatus broadwayi. The sequence continues at coordinate 12,136,711 of JAQFVV010012411.1, forward strand.
CTAATAAAACATAGATTTACTTCCTCGGATCTCTCCAAAAATCTAACCGATGCCTAAATACTCGGAAACCATCGTTCATCAATTACTGCCAAAATGAACTTAATATTGAATAAAGAATGGACAGAAACCTTAATTTCGTCAATTTGTCATAAATTAATTCCTTTATCAAACATAGAACCAACACGTGCGCACCTGGCTGGAAATTCATCGGAAAGAAAGGTAATTCCTTGCCGTACAAACGAACTTTCATCTTAATAACCTTTTCTATTGTAAAATATAAATGTAAACATTTCTAGTTCTGAAATTTCTCCTAATGTAAAAATGTAATTACTTATTTCGTGATCGGTAATGCTAAGCCGATTAACTGCCTAAATAATGACCTCTTTTCTTTGTTTTATTATTTCTGTTTGTTGTATAATTAAACTGTAATTCTCACTTTCTAAACTCGATTACTAGGTTCTCACTCTCCTTGTATTTTATTTTAATGCGGCAATGTTTATTTAATATTATGCAAATCATATCAATTTTTAGTATGCTAATAACTCGATCTGGCAAATCAATCCTATTTATTTTTGCTATTCTGCCATTGCGGAATATTTAATCGTAAACGTAAGTGTATTCACATTATAAAATTCGCCCGATCGAGAGATTTTCCTAAACTATGTTTTAATAATGAATACTATGCTTTTCACTACTATTTAAAATAACTGATTTACTATTGCTCCACGCTATTGAGTAACATGATGAAAATTGAGTATTACATAACTTTAATTCAGATCCTTATGTCTAGATGATTCATTTTATAAATCGCCCCGCCATCTAACAATAATTTAAGTCACTTAGTTCTCGGGTGGGTTAATATGCGTTTAGCGAAGGAATTTTAATGTTTTAATATTTATCCTTAAGATATTGAATAAACCCTTTAAGTAAGTTGTATGCCCCATTTTGGACTACCTTTAGATCATTATTTCATTACGTTAGACTTAATTAGTATTTTAAGGCTGTATAAATCAGGGTAAATCAAACCTGACAGCTTTCGTAATGTGTCCCGGTGATAACATTCCTAATTCAGAAATGACGTTGTCATGCGTTTTCTTGATAATGGAATATTTATATAAAGCACAATTCTCGACAGAGCGTGGAGGCCCCAGTCTTACAGATTGTCTTAGGTTAGGTAAGCACTGCTATAGGTTAACATCCTACGAGTTGGAACCATAGTATCCTGCCAACCAATTCCCAATGCTATCCGTCACAAATGCGGATAAGATTAATTTTCTTCGCTCCCGAATAAATGAAGCTCATCGTCCACTCAGGCCTTATCATGTGGTTCACACGTTATCGTTCTTATCCTCTCATATGGTTCAGATGTCTATAAGCCGTAATGACATAATTTCCCTAAGCCATCCCAAAATTCTCGTTATAGTTTAAATTTAATTAACTTTAGTATATATACATTATCGCTTATTAGCGCTACCCATCCTTCGTTCAATCGCTATTAATACATCATTAATTAACTAGTGAGAAAATCTATAAATGTAGACTCGCACGATAATATCAAAATGATCATATTTTTCCTATTTCTCTTCGCAGATAAGAAATAAATGAATCATCTCATAAGGTTCCAAAATAATTGATTTATAATTAATGTACCTTCCCTGAAATCCAAATGTAACCATATATTGAATAAAACAAACCTTCGTATCGTTATTAAGTTTGATCATATTCTGTGTAATTTAAAATCTTATAAGCATTCATTCTAAAAGCTATTGTCATGGGTTATTTTCCTTAACTTAGAAATATCATAGCGTGAGTAATATCAACCCGTTAAATCACATTAGCATACTAAGCCGCATAGTTCTAATAATTAAGTTATCATTATGTATATTTATTGGTGCATATCCACCAAACCTTGTTATGTTATCCGGTTTGACATGGAATGCCCAAGTGACCATAAGTGAAACCTAAATCGAGTGTTCAACATATATAATTTCTAATTCATTGTAAATCTCCATATCTAGTGATTCACATGATTAATCAATTATTATTAATATTACATTTAATAAATTTACATTTAATAAGCTATCTTTTGGATATTTTTTGTTGGTTTGTGTGTGCACATCTATCATTACTTTGCGTTATCAATTAGTTAAGCCGTAGGTCTCTTGTATCTTTGCTGAACCTTTCTGGGCCAGAGTAAATTGAAGAGTATGCTGCTATCATCAGAAATGTTGTTTGTAATGTGATAGACTTGGGAAGTGGGCAATAGGGCGGAGTTCATTAGTATCCCTGACCTGTGTATCTTGTATATGATTGAACTCTAGGTACTTTTGCTTAGGTCCTAATTCTTGTTAGACGAACATACAATTCTGACCGGTACAATATATATCAAATCAGATTTATAAGAACTAGCATACTTCTCATTAAATTCAAACTAATCAGATAAACTATTATCTAAAAATAAAAATCCAGACAACTTTCTCATTACACATGCATTTTAGAAATCAACAACCTTTGTCAAACAAGCTAGAGGTTTAAAGATTTGAATTCCACATCCTAAAGACAATATAATCTTTAAGTTTATAAATCATAAATAAATATGACTTATTTATTTTTAAGTTGAGAATAAATTCACAATCAACTGCACTTATATATTATGTTCAAAATATTAAAGGGATATAAACTTGTACTGTATAGGTTAGAGACAATTTAGATCTAATTTTACAAACTGCAAGGATTATATATGCAATATTTAGATACTATGTCAGAGATATATGTACCCAATCAACTTTATTATTTTACAACATATTATATATATATGTATGTGTGTATATATAAAGATCAAAAGACAAACGAATTTTGAAAATTACTCCTGGTATCATGGTATCAATGTTTAAAATAAAATTAGTATTTTTTAGATAAGGCATCCCAGTTGAGAATAATAAATGGAAATCTAAAAAAAATTAAAAGTCACATTCACAGAGTTACCACTTATATAAATTTTAATGAAGTCCCTATACTTCAAGACAATGCTTACACTATATTCATTATCCCCAAAGGATAATAGTTATAGAAAACTAAATGAATATCTTTAGATTACCAATTTTTTGATTTTCTAAATGAAGCATTCAATTATTTTTTTTAAGAAGGTAAATAGAAGACAAGAAATAATTAAAGGGGATTTGAATCCAGACTTTCAAGTTCCCTACAGTCATCCACTTTATCCAATATAACCAATATACATAACCACATACATACATGTGAAAAAGATAAATGATTTCCAATATATGTATTTATGCTGAAAGAACACTCATCATCTCCCATGCATATATATAATCTGTGCTCAGTTTATATTAAGATAGCAAATTTACACACTTTAGTGGACAAGCTTCAATTCTCTTGACTCTCCAACTCTTCAGCCATCCATATCACTGAAAATCTGATGATGGAATGCTCAAAGCCCTATGATGCCAATATTATAGTCATACCCATAGTGCATCAGTTATATTGGATATAATGAATAACTATAGCAAGCTTGAAAGTCTGGGTTCAAATTCTCTTTAATTACTTCTAGCTTAAGTATATATACTATGCTTGGATTTCAATAGGACAAAAAACATTAAAACATTTATGAGTTTTAATAATGGAGGGGGGGGGTATAAAATTGTTATTCAACATCACCATTCTAAGTTTGATTGACTTTATGAGGAAAATAGTTGTACTGGGGGGGGGGGGAGAACATTTGTATATTTTCTTTAAAAATATATAGAAAAAACACTATTAAGAGTTAAAAAAAGAAAAAGCAAATATTTACTTATATCAAAGTATCTCATAAATTTTGCCATATTTTTGGTACAATATTACAATAATAATATTGTTTATATTTTATTGCAACAAGAGATTAAACAATAACTCTAAAATATTCTAGACGCTATTTGTGGCAGTGCATAAGTATCAAATAGATTGCTATGTATTTCCTTGATTTATTTACTATTTAATTTTAAAAATAGGAACAAGATAGGGCACTACTATATACACATGTTCACTATAGAAACTAATGTGAAGAAGTCTTTTAATAAATTACATCAAAATCACAAGACAATATATTTATTGAAATTTTCTGCGGTGCCTTATCTACTTGAATTTATTTTACACTGCTATAGATTGATAGTGTTTATCTATAGATTTAACTATTAATTAATAGATTTTTAAAAACTGTCCAAGTGTGCTTCAAAATGTCATGTGAATGATACTTTCTTCACTGAATCAAAATTTGTATTGTAGCTTTCTATAAATATATATATATGCATATAATATAGGAGTTTCCTACCAAAATATAGCGGAAGTGGATTTTTGTGAAAGATTATAGAGAACCTTGTATTTGAAATTATTTTAAAATTATCAACTTTGATCTCAAGTTGATAGTGGTCCAAAATATTGAGTGCTTGATGTAAAAATTGAGTAAAACATTAATATAATTTTTTATTATTAAAAACTGATTGAAATTAATATTTACAAAATATATGAAAGAAAAAAGAAAATAGGAAATTCACTTTTTCTAATTTAGTAAAACAAAAAATTGATTTCTGATATAGTTATCAAAAATTCTCATCTTAAATAAATTTTTATTACTCAAGAAATATTATGATTGGAAATGAATAACTTTGTCAAATAAAAAAAATACATAAATCATAACTTTAAAAAATGTAATAAAAATTAAAATTTAAAAATAGAATATTGTAATCAATCTCAGATTCTATTTTTAATTGTGAATAATTTAAACCCAAACAAATCTCATATTTAAAACAAATAAAATTTTCCATTCAGTGAGGTACATTAAATTATAGAAAGTCAAAATTAAAATTATACAACTCAAAATGTTTTTATATATATATAGTAGAGGAGGAATTTCTAATAGAAATAAATTAAAATTTTTCAGATTATACAATAAATATTATTTCTAAATAAGTTTTAGTAGTTATCTTTTTAACACTGTTTGTCAAATCTGCTTAAATTTGGTTTCATTAGTATTTTTTGAATTGGAACTTGAAAAAGTAACATTTAAAAAGTGTTTTTAATTTAACTCTAAACTAATAATAATTATAACAATAATAATAACAACAACAACAATAAATTTTTGATGATTAAATAGTATGACTTTCCAAGCAAATATTCATTGATTTCTATTTATTATACTTTAAGTTTGAATATTTACATTAATTTAAAATAATTTTCTAAAATCATTTGATACTAAAAGTAAAAATTATTCAGTAGTATTACAACATTTTTAAAACAACACATTACTTCAACTTTTAATTCAATAAAAATATAAAATAATTTTTTATACAGACCATTGCAAGGCATAGATTTCTTTAACAGTCAACACATAGGAACACTAAAGCAAAAGGCATAGTGGAGTTTATTTGATATATTTTCCAAGAAATATTGGGTGATTAGTTTGAATGACTATCAGTTGGATAATTGAAAGTAGTATACTAATCCCTGATTAGAAATTGACAAAAATATTCCAAATTTTACTCAATCGCTATTTCAACTAGGTCTTGGGCAAGCTAGTCAGATGTGCAACCACGAATACTGTATAATATATACCACGCTTTATGATTAATTATATATATGGCACTTTTTAAAATTTGTGGTTCAACGTATATTTTTGGAGAGTATAAGATATAAATTCTAGGATATTTCTGACATTAATGTCACGCCTGTATTCTGCAACTTTAAAATAAAATTTATTATCATAAAATTTTAATCATAAAAAACAGATTATTATTTAGTAATTAAATTTGAAACACTACAGTTAAACTATAATTTGTATTATTAAATTAACTAGTCATTATTAAATGGCTTTATAAAGAAGACATTTACTAAACCTTTATGTGTGCGTATCTATATATAAACACATTTATTTATTCATACAAGATTAAGGTTGTTATTTACAATCCCTTCATTGTTCATTCTGTCACCAGGGATTAACTATCCCTAAGTCTTATTTTCAAGACAAATAAATAAACAAAATAAATGCATTTTATTTGCATAAAAAACGTAGAAATCAAACAGCGGTTAGTTATTTTAGATTAATGACAATAAGATGATTCATAAAGGGAGAAAGAAAGAGTAAAAAAAATAGTTACATTACTAAGACTTGTTTATGACTCAATTAAAAAAAATATTATTTCAAAAAAAAATTATTTCTATAAATAAAATCAATCCATATTTTAATAATATCAATGATGAGAATGACTCATACTTTTATAAATAATTAAACAGAATGTCTCAATTTATAGAGCTAGAGAAGATAGAAGGGAGTTAGAAAACACTTTAGAATAGCTTAAGATTGCCGTCTTTGAGTAAGTAATTTAAGAGAGTCTATTAACTAATCATGTTTCGGAAATATAAATAAATTATATATTTTAATGCATATGTTTAGATTTATATATATAGTTAAACTTGTGAAAGTGTGGTTAGTAAATGATTCATATTTATATTATAAATCCAAAAATTAAAAGTATTATTTACATTAGAGATTACAAAAAAAAAAAAAAGACATATGACTATATTGCTCGGAAGTTCATAAGAAGTTCGCGCGCCTGATCTGAAAGTCATCCTGGAATCTCATGACACCAAGTCGGATGTTCAACCGACCGGACTAAACCACGAAAGACAGTGATTACAAATGTTAATTATTTATCACAATAGTTAATTATTTATTACAAAACAATAGCACTCGAAATTTATTCCAACATCTCAAATTTAGATTTACACAGACAGTATTGACTTAGATGCTTGATGAAAAAAGAATTTATATTTAAATGGATGAATTAAAGTTAGATAATATACAATATAAGATACATTGCATACATAATCTTTAAATAGCTCACTGAAGAGCAAAGTCCTCTCTAACAACTCTTCAGAGAAAACACACCGAAGAAGGCATTATTTGCTAGATTTGCCATGCTCAAATTAAAGTTTAAGTTATTTTCAATTTTTGCTTAATTTTCTAGCTAAAAATAACTAGATATCCATTTACCAAGTAATATAGATAGATGATTTAGCATAACAATTAAAAATGAAAAGCTTGAGCAAAAATGGCAGAAAGATAACAAAGACTAAAGGAATCTAAATTTGAAAAATTCTTGATTTAATTCTAAAATGTAAAATGAAAATATTTTTGTACATAAATATAAGTAAGAAAGTTATAATAACTATTGTTGTATCATGAAATGGCCAATATTTTCAAATTCTTTCTCATAATATAAAGCCCATGTCTTACATTATAAGTGGATACATTTATCTTCACAGTAGCCTATGTTAATTAGGTAGTTAATAAATAAATGAAATTCTATGAGGCATTATAATCAATATCACCAGACTTACAACTAATTTTTGGCTTAATGTACACTTTCTATGCATTTCAAAATAATGATTCAAGATTAATCACTTCTGTTATATCCGCCAGTCGGACTGTGCCACTGTTATATCTGCAAGTATGACTGTGCAGTCAGCAAATAACTATGTTCAATTTCCACGATGTTCTCTTGCAATGAATGCTCTGCTGCGGATGCTCTCCAATGAATGGCCTGCAACGAATGCTCTGAATATACTCTGTATTCTCTGCAATGGATGCTTTCCAAACGAATGGTCTGCAATGAATGCTCTGCCACGGATGCTCTCCAACGAATGGTCTGCACCAAATGCTCTCCAACGAATGGTCTGCAACTAATACTCTGCAACAAATGCTCTCAATATCTCTGCTGTGGTCTCCCCATCTCTGTGGGCTCTTTCAGCTACACCCGTGGACTACATTTCCACTGGGCGCTGGTCATTAACCACAAGCACTGACATGAGATATCTCTGCCTAAATACTGCTTCTAATACTGCGTGATTGCTCTCTACTGGAGTTGTCCTCTAATTACTTCCCTGTATAGTTGTTACCCAGTCTTCTTATCACTTTCTGATAACTGAAACAATCAATCAATACACCGTCCAATAAGGTAACGTTTCTTATCTAGAAATATTTGCAATCAGCAATTATTTTTTGGAATTGTCGATCGCCATTACGTCAATGCCTTAATTAAATTCCAGTTATCAGCGTGCGATCTGAAAACAACCTCTGAATACATTCTAGTTTTTCTGGAGTGCACAAACATGTCTGCCATTTTTACAAAATACTACAACTTCAAAAGTTTGAATTTAAATCAGTGATTTACTGCCTATTTAACACAGAGTATAATAATTATAACTACTATCATTGACCACTGAATGTTAATGATAATGGTGATAATGATTATAGAAGAATAAAAGATTTATTATAAATCTTAGATTGATTATTTTTGGAAAATAACTAATATTTTTCTAAGTTTTTATATTTTAGATAGTGCCACTGCTCCATAATAAAAGATTACTTAAAATATTAATTTGTAAATTGTAATTTATTTATTGAAGTGTCTCTCATAGTAATTACCATATACATAATCTAAATTTTGAATCTAGGTGAAACTTTAAAATATTTTTGAATTCTAAGCAACTTTAAGGGTTTTTTGAAGTAATCTTCCCATAAACGCTAAAACTAAAAAGAGGAAAGCAACTATACTTTAAGAAAGATTAAAACAAAGAAGAAACACGGTAAAGCACTACCAGGTGTTTATCTAACTGGAGTGTATTATATTTTTCTTTATTATGAAGAATACTCCAAAGTCTCTCCCTGCGGTGGCCTACTTAGGGATGTTTATCTATTTATTCATAATTCTGGGAAAATTATTTGTAAGTTTTGAAAATTGACATTGACATATAAACTTGTATTTTAGTAGAACTAAAACTTGTATTTTAGCAGTAGTACTAAATTTGTTTATTATTATTATTTTAATAAAATGAATTATCTGCTGACAATAGAGTAAAAAAAATAAAAAAGTTGAAAATTTGTAAAACTAATGCAATTAGAATTCTCACAAAAAATGTATAATGAAAATAAATGGCAAGTAAAAAAACAAAACAAAAACATAAATCTTGTATAAACCTTTCAATAGATATTTTTATATGTATGTAAAATTTTATCTTTTATATTTCACTTTCATTTTTATTACCCTTGCAGTATTGTTTCAATTTTGCTATAGGCAATTGGATTAACGATAAAATAACTGAGTGCATCAACCAGAAGAAAACAAATCTAAATCTGTGTGCATCGAAGATGGAATGATTGTACTACTATAATTATAAAAATATATATGTGCAGTAACCATAGCTACTGGTACAGTGTAATAAACTGATCAATCTCTTTTATAATTACCATTCAAGAAAGATAAAAGCTCTATAGTCACAGTAATAATAAATAGTGCTACGATTTATGCACTGAAGATCTCAAACAATTTCATTGACAAACTTTAGTACTACGAACAGAATGTCTGAGTTTCTGTTGAGAGGTTTACATAGTGCTGTCTCTCTTCTATTCTACAACTAATCTTATAGATATCTGATGTCAGTGTAGGCAGATGTTTTGACTGTTTTTGGTTAATTGTCATTATTCTAAAAAAAGATGATAGAAGACCATTTAGCCATAAAACGATAATAATTGTTCTATTATCTTTGTAGGACGTTTGTTTTAATACACACACGTGTAAAAATTAATCTAGGCATGAGAAATACTATTTTTATTTTAAATATCTTAAAATATGAAATAAATTTTATAATTCCTATTGTAGAGAATATTCTTAGAAGTTAAAACATTTTATCCAACAAAAAATGCCTTATATTACTTATTTTACAGGCAACTAATAACCATTATTTGACTAATCCATTAACTAATCATGGCTAAATATCTATTTACTTACTATTATTAAATGGCTAGTTGGGTGGCCAAGGACCTACTACCCCCCAAAAAAATTTCTAAATCTAAAATATTTTTTTAAGATTCATTTAGCACAGATTCAAACTTTAGAAATTACCAATAACAAACAGACGTATTAACCATTAAGCTCTTTTTTGAAAAGTTTTGGAGAAATAAGAATAATTATTTTTAATTATTATTTTTGCTAAAATCAATCAATCAATATTACGAATTAATCATACTCATTATTACAAGTCCAAAGTGATCTAAATATAATTAATATTTTTTTTTAGTCTTTCATCCTTTTGAAAGACTTATTAAAGTAAATAGATATTCCTCTTTCTCTGAATCCTTTTTCTTTCTAAAATTGCTTCCATTGTCCACATGGCTCATATCTTTTCTTTGTTCAAGTAAAAGCTTTCGTATTTATGATAGACTCAATTTTAAAAATAAAAGAACAATTACAACTGAATTATTTCAAAAAGATTATGAAGTAGAAGAAATTACATAATTTACTGTTGTGAAAAATGATATTACCCCCTCTCTTTATAAAAATCACGTGATTTCTATTAAAAATAAAGTTGCATTTTGTTTTTTTATTTTATTTTTTGCATTCCGAAATTAAATCTTGAAAAATATTTATATGTATATAGAGAGCAGTGATAGCTATATATTCTACAAGTCAAAACTTTAGCAACATATTTAAAGTTACTATCTAATTGGTATGTAGTCATTTAGCTCCTCTTTTGATAAATGATTTTTAATTAGTAAGAAGGTACTTATTTTTATAATATAGAAAACAGATTTCTATTTAAGGAATCTGTATTTGCTATTCTAACTAAACTAAATATTCTATCACAATTAAAACAAAAATTAAAACCATCAAATTTCCTAGATGATATAACTGAACAATGACATTTAAAACTCATAATTAACACTATTATATTGTAAACTATATGTCCACTGTCTAAAGGCAGGTAGAGATATATGAGTATTAAGAACAAATTAATTTGTTGGATTTAATTATATATTGAGTCAATCTGAAATCAAACAATTTTTAAACACAAAGTAGTAGACTGGAGGGCACAATAGTATCTTATCAAGATGTTCCCCCCCCCTCACTATTCTGGTTGTAAATTAATTCACTAAAAATTTTATCTTAATAAAGTATTCTGTCAACATAGTAGCAACTTTCTTGATACAATATTGCCATCTAATGCAAGCCACAGTAATCAATGAATGTTAGAAGATTGGTGCAGCATAGATCTTATCTAGGGGCTTCCCATGCAATATCCCTGATTAGTTTTTAGCTCAGTGAGAATCCTTAGAGATGAGAGCACTACATTTAGATCCAAGGCTCCTCACTGATGAAGGCCATGAGCAAGAAATAAGTCTGAGCATATTGGATAAGTAGACACTAGATAAGGTTTTTTATGCACTAATCTTCCAGCATCCATTGATTTTTATGACATATGTGGAGGCAATATTGTAATGAAAAATTGTTAATATGTTAATAGTTTGTGTAAGCATAAAAAAATGGTGGTCATGTGCTATTCTTTCAACAGAGATAACTGTTTAGAAGCATGTTTTTATTACTGATAGTAGCTTGTCATTATTTGCCAAACTCTCATAATTAAAGTTACTTTTTGGAGTATTAAGTTCTAAAATTTTTGATGCTAAGTTGTCAAATTTTGCTTAAATTCTTTTTATAAATGCAGTAAAATTTATTGAGTCAGTATATAATAAAGCAAAGTACCAGAAAAACTAAATTGTTCTTAACCATATAGAATAAAATACTGATATTTGCTTGTCCATACTGATAAAAATGAGATTAAAGTAATGAAAAAAAAAACCCCCAAAACACTCACCAAACAATTATATAAGAAAATTTGAGTCAAGGAATTAAATAAATATAAATACTTTTTCATTAATTATTAAAAATATTTAATTTACTAACATTGATTAACAAATAATTTAAAAAAAATTAGAGAATAAAATTAGTATTACTAGTCTTTAAAATTTTATTATATAATTAATTCTGCATCTAATAATTTCCAGGTTTGTATATCATTAAGTGACATTTCAGCACAATAATACAAATATTTTAATGCATTACAACATAATTAAACAAAATTAAGTAGTCACAAACAAACAAATTTGCTACATTACTTATGTTAATTTTTAACATTTTTAGGTAAATAAATAGTTAGCATAATGATTAGTAAGATTTTTAAATTATGAAAATCCCCCCCCCCCTCTTCTTAACATCTAGCTTTCAATGTATATTGTGTGAATTTATAATTGTGAAGAAATTCATTATTACACACAAACTTATCAAAGAAATGTTATTAATATTTCACTTATGTAATTTTATTTGTGAAATAATAAAAACTGCCTTGAACAGCCTGCTGTAGAGCAAAGAGCTATCCAATATTCCTCTAAAAAAGAACAGTCAAGGAGAAGACATGACCAAACTATTCAACTAGTGAATTGTGAAGATTTTAATAATTATTAGAATGAGTTGGTTACCTAAAAATACTAAACTTCTTAGAAATCTTCAGATATTTGAAAGAAAAAAAAAGGCCAAGTTCTACCCGAATAGGAATCTTAATGAGAACTATGATTAAAACATGCTTTAACCACTGCAATGTGGGGTTTTCCCCCAAATACTTTTCATAATGAGTTGCTATAAAATTATACTTTTTTAATTAAAGAAAAGAATTATAGCTTTTAGATATTGGTGCAAGCAGATCTTTCTGAAAAAAAAAAAATGCTACTCATCTGTAAAATTTAACCTCTAAAATTATATTTGTGTTTTTTTTTAATTAAATAAAATAATTATAGCTTTTAGATAATGGTACAAACATACTTTTTCTGAAAAGATAATTTTGCTAATCTTCTATAAAATTTAACCTCTGTTAAAAGATGCAACTTTTTGATTTTAGTGTAACCCTAAGTTTTTGACAACAATATTTTTACTGTTTTAAATATATAATAATTTTTAAAAAAATAATTAAGTCATAAATAATATTTAGAAATAATGCAGGAAATATTCAATGTGTATCTATTTTCAAAATGATCATAAAACTATGCAGGAAGTAAATTAAAAACATCATATAGCAATAAAATTAATGATCACAGTTTCCTAAATCTAGTTTTGGTAACCAATGTTCTACTATATCCTTGATATTTGATTTTAAATCTTTATATTGAGACTTAAAAAACTGATTAAGACTGAACCCTATATACGTATATTTAAACATCTTCATATAAGAACCTATGAACCTATCTATATACATATATTTAAACACCCGTAACCCCATTTAACATATGTATACCTGCCTATTTATAATGCAATTAATTTTAAAATCATACACAATAAAACATCAAAAATAATAACTGAGGGAAGAATAGATTATACTCTTATATACAGCCTCAAAGTTAGGTGAATGAGTCCTTATGTAAGCATATTTATTCAGTAATTGAATTTTTGTTCTTTACTAGAAAAGCAATTATTTCATTTAATAATTTATAATAAAATGGGACTTTCTATTATAGAGTCATCTACAGTAGGTTTGCGTAATCAATCATTATCAAGTGGTAATGCACTTAGAAATTTATTCCCAGACTCATTTCTGACTTTTACCTTTATTATTGAGACTTAAAATTCAAAGTTAAACATGTTGCAGTTATACCATTTAGAATAATCTTGAACTTTATTTTACAATTCAAGCTAAAAGCCTGAAATCCAAAACAACCATCTGGAATAGAAATTTAAATGCATTATCATTTGGTAATTGCTGATTATTCAATCTTACTGTAGAGGGCAATAGACTAGAGAGCTGCCTTGTTTTATGATATATTGTGTGACCAAATAATTAAATGATTTGTTATTGATAATTTATAGCAATGATAGTAAGCACATGACTGAAAAAATATGCAATAAGTGTATAAGATGAGAAAACAATTGACTTAGAGACAATTCATATTGTTACTATTTCAAGATATATAAAATTTATTATACATTTTTAATTTTGTATTTAATATATATATTTTCAATCTGTGAATTCCTGAACCCATGAACTTAGATAATGTGAGTACAATGGAATAATTACATTTATTTATTTTTCATAGAGAAGCAGTAATATGCTAGATTCTATGTCTGAAGAAATGCATTTGCTTTGCTTTTAAAATTATTATTTTTAACCTTTATGATATATTATTCAAAAGAGGCATTGAGAATATAAAGGATATATAAAATATTCCTTTATTATTTTATCTTGCAATAACGATAATCTTAGCTTTATTTCAAAATATCGTTATTAGTCATATTGAAGTAAATATCATCAAACAAATTTTTTTTGCAATAAATTGACAACACCTCTAGAGGATATCTTAAAACTTTTTAATATAAAATTATGTAAACTTTATATGAAAGCTATTGTTTTAATTTTTTAAAATTTGCTTCAAAAATTAATCAGACATCTACACAAATATTATTTAAGTAATTCAAAAGTGAAGAAAAAAATTGAAGCTTTATTTTCTGTAATATTTTTACAGCACTTTCCCAATAGCTATTATATTGATGTTATAATGTATTCTTTTAAAGGTTGTTTTATTTTTTTAAAGAGACGTTATCATGCCATTTTAATGTAAATGGGTAAACAAGTTTTTTTTTTCTGAAAGTTTGATAATCTAAGAAAGTTTATTTTACTGTAATATTTAGCAAACAACACTCTATTCATGTTAGACAATGGCAATAGAATCTATAATGATTCATTTATTAATATTGACTAAGTGTACTTTACAAAAATGCTTTCAGCTTGGTGAGAAAAGATGTTTAATGTGACATATCATTTTAAATATATATATATTTAAAATTAGTTGCTGAATTCAAATAATTTTATTTCTGCAAAAATGTACAAATATTTATGTCAAAGTTATAAGTTTATATTTAATTGGCTCTGAGCAAAAAGTATTTAATAATAATTCTATCAATAACGGGCAGAGAAGGGGTAATTTCCATAGAAATAACATTAATAACATTTAATTGTGGTTGAAGTACAATTATCCTGCTATATATATATATATATGCGGTTTAATGCAGTGGTAGAGTGGAAGATTCCAGGTCTCAGGGCCAAGAGATCACAGTCCAATTTTTAATGTTTCCAGTGTTCAAACTTCTTATGATCTTCCAGTAATAAGCTATTTGATTTTTATTATTACTTAAATAGTATATAATAATTCAATATGACAATCAAGCACTAGTTTATTGCCGTTTCCAATCAAAAAGCCTTTACCTCTCAAGTTCATCATTTTATTACTGCTCCATCTGCACAGGGCAATATATGATTATAAAAATTGCATAAATTACATTAAAAAGTTAAGTCATTAAAAAAAACCATAATTCTCTAAATATTCAAGTTTATTAATTCTTATGTAAATCTTGTGTATCAGTTTCACTTTTGTTTGAGTCAGGTTGACAACTTATTTCCATCTACTATATTTTTAATTTTCAAGTGACAAAAAATATAATTCCAACCACTTTTAGCTATTACTTTGGTCCAATTTGTGAAACCTATGATTTTTCATGTAAATTACAAATTTATGCTTTCACTTTATAACAACGTTTTCAAATGATTTACTTCTTCAGGATATAATCTTTTTCCAGTACTCATTCATCTTATAAAATTAAGTTTGTGTTATGAATGAATAATCTCATTTGCACCTATCAATATATTTCCTGTTAACACTAAGTTTTAATGTTATTATTTGTTTATCTCTTGTGTATGTGTTTATAATATTAAGACACTTGAAAAGTTTTGTTTTACAAAATAAATATTTAATGTTATAATATAGTCCAAAATACCAGCAAGCAACCAATTTTTGAAATGAGGAATGTAAGAAAAATATAGATGGGTGCCAAAAAAAAAAAAAAACATTTGTTTTTAAAAAAAGGTAAAAAAAAGTTTTAAATAGCTTTCTGTAAGGCAAAGACATTTCCAAAAGTCCATTACATAGAAATAGTGAAGAAAAAGGCAATACTTCCATGGCTTGCACTTTGTGTTGGGAGTTTAAGTGGTTTTTTCATTCTTGTTTTATCGTTTAGTTAAGAATAGTCAGATATTCCTTTACTAACCAATTAATAGATTGTAAACTGGTTAGAAATTGGTGACTTGAAAAAAAAATCCTAAGCATAATAAAAATTTGGGAAACAAATTCAAAATGTCAATTGAAGCTCAAAATTGTAAGTGTGGCAGATAAATAGGGTAGTATTGCACCATAAGACGTTTTATATTTATTTAATATGCCATTATTTTAGTAGTATACTTTACTATTTGCATAGTTTTTTTTTTTAAGAATAAAACTTTATTTGGAATATATATTGTTGTATACAAACAAAGAAAAAATAGCTACTAAAATAAAACATGATAATAAAATGTTTTCCACTATTTTAAAATATTGAGCAAAAACAGTTAAATTTTGAAAACAATCCAAATGCATATTTTGATTTATGTTGGTATTTTATTTCAATCACTATGCATATTTATGTTAAAACAATGCATTGTTTTTAACGAAGTCTTAAATTATTACATTAGAAAGGAACTACAGAATAGCAAATTATCTTTGTTAACGAACAAATGATGATCTTTTTTTAAAAAAACTAACATTTGGGAATATATAAAACAATATCACACACAAAAAGCATTACTTCCTAAGCACTGAACTGCTCTTCAGTCAAGTCACCTAATATGCAAGAAAAATAACCAATTTGTTTAAGGTTTTTTTTTTAAAAAATAAAATTATTAATAGAAGATATTTTCTGAATAGCAGACATCTATAAACATCAAGGAATTCAAAATATTATTTAAAAGCCAAAACAACAAATTAAACAGTCAGATAAGATGCCTATTTTATTAAGACTAAGAATTTATCTTAGGTGAAGATAATTTCCATTTATATATATTATTCAAGAAATTGATACATTTTCTGATTATAAGAGATTTGATTATAATGAATAGGAAATGAATTTCTGATTTACAATTTAGTATCAACCTTATAAGACAAATTCAAATTATCTGATTTGAAAAGATAAGAATGAATATGCAAAAAAAAATGTATATTACCATTTTTAATAGTACATTTTTTAACATTGTCTTTATTAATATTGTTAAAAACAGCTGAAGTGATTTGTTATTAAATTGTCTAATCATATCAAATTTTCTTACTTCTAATGTTTTTTTATTTATTTAAATCTAATCAGACATTAGTTTAGCAATAATAAACTCAATGCACTTATCTCCTCAACAATAACCACACATGCAAATTTCAAGAAGAGATATTAAAAATTTATCAAAGAAATTCGAAATAATAGATTTATTTAGATTTAATTAATACTGAATTTGTAACATTCATAACTGCAGAGAAATAAAGCATAACTGTTTAAAATTTGTATAGAAACTGGAGACGAATTTGAATGGTTAATATTTTAACTAAGCTATAGTATTTGATTATATAACATTTTCTTTATACCAGCTTTTTAAATATAACCAAATAAAATCTTATAATTTCACGTTGTATTTTTGAGTATAAATTAGACAACATTAATAATTGTGAGAAAATCATAAGACATATGTCTTTATTTATAGATACATGTTCATTTGTGAAATTTTTAAAATTAATATTATGAATCTCAAAGAAAATATTGTATCAGCAACATTTGTGCACATTTTTTTATTCTCTTTATTATTTTGTTGTAAAATACCACAAGACAATAAAAATATCAAAAACAATTTTAGTAGCAGAATCTACCATATATTCCCTTAAGGGTTAAAAAAAAAATCATTCATAGTTTTTTTACCTTTCTTAAGATTTTTTTTAAAAAAAAACTATTGTTTGGAATAATTTAATTATTTTAATTTATAAACAAATCACTTAAAAATATTTTTTAAATCTATGATAATTATACTAAATAAAACATACATTTTCCTTAAATATATATATTTTAAAGTTTAGCTTTTAAAATGTATTGAAGGAGTAAGTTTTTTTTTCGTTGAAAATAGAAAAAAAAGTTAAATGAACAAATTAAATACACCCATTAGTATATTCTTAAATACTATACACTTAATAGATCTGTAACTATATCTTGATATAAGATATATGAAAATTTTTGTATAAATTTAAATATACCCATATACAAAATACAAAATTACTGGAGGGAGTACAATGACTGAATGCTAAGAGACTGAAGCTTGTGTTATTTAATAACATTTAATGTTAAAGTTTGTATACAAATGTAGAGAGAGAGCTAATATATATACATTTATTACATCATTATTTGTCTGAATAGTTTCTCCTAGAGTATATTTCTTAAATTATGAGAAAATGTTCTTAAAATCTATTATATATATTGTAAATGTTTTACAAACAAGTCAAAATAACTTTAACATTAAGGTTTACTTGATTAATAAATGGTTCAGCAGCTCCCTCTGGATTTCAATCGTCAGTTTAGATTTCATTTCACTTCAATATTAATAACTGGTCAATCTTCTAACAAAGTCTTATGATCCATGATTGGTAAAACTCATTTCTATTCCTGCGTGATTTTGGAATAAAGTCAAAAACATAGTAGAGGTCATTTCACAAAGGAACGAACAATTCATCTCAGTAATTTTTGTTCTTTCTCATAACAGAATTTCCTTCCTTAGTTTTATTTTATTTTATTTTTTTTTTGTTCTTTGCTTTTAAAAATCAAAAATTTCTGTTTTATATTAAATTAAATAAAAAGCAAAAAGTTTAGATATTAAAAGTGAAAAACTTATTTAAATTTTTTCGTTTTTAAAAAAATAGAATACTGAAATAAATAGTAAGTTTGTTGAATCTTTTATTGAATATAAAGTTTATAGGCTCAAAAGTGATATAGATATAAGCAAATAATATGTTTAACTTATTAATTAAACAAAACTTGATTGATCTCCATTAAAACCTGATATTTTTATTTTAAATTTAAGTAGCATGTAATTGACAGGAATTTAGGTTTGATGATTTTTTAAAATTTCATGGCAAAGTACTGTTATTATAAAACAAATTTACTTATCATCACTTCAACTAGCACTTATTTTCACCAATGCTTAACAAAAATTATTTTAATATATACAAAGTATTTCATTTAGATTTGATGCTGCTGGGTATTCTGCTTTTCTTCATTCTTCTGTGATCACATGTAGAGTTATTTTGCATTTTTTGATGGCATATCAATTTACTAGTTAAAAAAATAACCTGAAAAAGTCAGAATTCTACAATTAAAAGAAACATGGGATCCAAATCCTGCCTACAAGAACACTGATTGGTAGAGAGCAGTTGTGAGACTAATTATAAACTCTTCTATTGCTGTCAGCAATGAGCAAAAAAATGTATATTTTCCATAGATTATTTAAATATTTATAATAATTTTTACAAAAGATTTATATAATTATTATTTAAATATAAAAGTATACATGACTACATGATTTTAGTTAAATGTTTTCTTTTTAAAATAACAAGTTAGAGAAATTGGTCATAATAGTAAAAAGGAAATGGTTTGCTAAACATAATAGTATGGAACTTTTGTGATATTTAATAGTTATAAATAAGATTTTAAATTTTAGAATAGAATTTCATAGATTGATGATGATTTAACATTAACTCATTTGCATTTTACAAATGAAGTTCAATCAACTATGATTTTGTTAATTATATACTTTTTTCACTGACATTGTAATAATCATCTAATAAAAAGAAGTAACTGGTTTAATTATATACTTCACTTTATACTTTTTTTTTTCTGTATTTGCAAAGTTCAAATACGATTTTTTAAAGAATATTTGTAAACTTAAATTTCTAACAAATCAAGTCCAATTTATTGAATTCTATTATAAAGATTTAAATAATAAAATTGAATGTTGAACAAGGATTAACAAAACATTTTAATATTTTGTTTAAGGATTGGTAATAAATAGTGAAAGATTATGCATTTGAAAAAAACAAGATATAAATGCGATTTGAGAAACCACATAACATTATAACATAATGATAATTAAAAGTTTACCTATACAAATAAGAAATTTTACTGAAATTTTTATCTTATATAATTAAAAGACTAAAATGGAGTTGGGCTGGACATATTGCTAGGAGAATAGGTAATAGATGGACATCTGAAATCTTAAACTGGATTCCAAGAGATTATAAAAGACCCAGAAAGAGACCACATGTGAGATGGATGGATGAAACAAGAAAGTGTTCAAGGGTGATGTGGAGAAGAGAGGTTAGAGATAGGAGATGGACTGAACTTGGAAAGATCTTCATCCTGCAGTGGATTGATAATGGTTGACAATGATGATGATAATAATAATAAAAAAAACATACCTTAATTATATATAATACAACTATTAATTCTAAAAATTTCAATAACTGATATCAGAATATAAATAAAAAACAATTAATTATCTTTATAAAAGTATTTTTCTGCTTTTGATGCAGTAAATCAATTAATGATATTTTCATAATCTGTTTGTTGAGTGATACCATTTTCAATAAACGTTAGAAATATTTGCTTAAAAGACTTTGACTAAGACTATTTCTTAGATAATTTTTAATCATTTATTATTAACATTTGCAAAGCGCATGCACAATTGGCTTGAAAGGCTGATATTTGAATGTAATCCTATACTTTGGAATAATAGTATTTATTGTAAGTTTGTAAAACTGGCGTTTTACTTGTAATTATAGATGATGAAAATATTTCAACATATTATTACAAACTGTATTATAAATGGATAGGATTTATATGTCCTAGCCTTATTAAATCAATAACTAGCTAAGTTTTGGAATAAAATCTTTAATGATTTTGAGGTTTCAGCATGTGCAGAGCCTGGGATATAATATATGAACTTTATGCCCTTGTGAAAATTCATCTTTGATTATAAAGAAGCAAGCAACAAATGAATTCTAAAAGTAATAAGTATATGAATTGATTGAAATTGGTGAGAATATGTATAGATTATTGAAATATTGGGAAAAAAAAATCTATAAGGTTAACTGAAAGTGTAGAAATTGATTGACTATGATATGTCACAAATATTTACAACATTTTATATAATAATTTATAAATAATGATGATTATTAAAAGTGTCTTTTTATCCATTTAAAAATCTAAACCTATATAATTGCATAATCAGAGATGTGAAATAGATTTATATCAAGCATAAGAATCTATTTATAATACTAATATAATAGCATTGTATAGTTAGTTGGTTTCTGGCGAATAAGCTTACTTTTGATAGAAAGTTGGTCATTTAAACAAAGCAAAACTCTTCATACAGTAGTGCCATCTTGTGCCAACAAGAGCAATCAATGGATGCCAGAAGGCTGTGCTAGTATGAGATAGTGATCATGTGATGTTAAGTTGGTCATTTGTAAACTTCTTTTACTTATAGTATGATATTTAGGCTACTCGTCTGAATTTTAAAAATCCTAATGCCTTCAACTCAAGCTAACTGTATATATAACTAGATAATAGAACATTATGTCAAAGCTATATTTTTGGTGAAGCTAACTTAAGACATCTTAATCTTTTAAAAAAATATTTTTGATTTAAAGTTTTTTTGCTCTAAACTTAGATTAATATATAGTTTGTGTTTTAAAACAATGTTTTAGATTAATACTTATTTTCTGACTATTGCTGAATGTACATAAATTAATTTTTAAAAATCACTATTAGATTATTATCATCTCAAACATCAGATTATGTTACTATTAAATGGAGTCATTTGATCTTATCACTTGATCATCAACAGTAATATATAAATTATCATAATTAGCAATTTTTAAAAAAGTTTCTATTATTTTATCATTAATATTAAAGTTAGATAATAATAGAAGATTTACTCCATTATTATTTATTCATATGACAAACACATTTACATACAGAAACAATTAAGTTAGTTAGGTATTGATTTCAATAATAGTAATGTGATACATCAATTTGAAAATTAGTACTATTATATGGTCATTTGATACATCGCGCTGTCTGAAATACAATTTATGTGATTTATTTTTTATCTAGTTATTATACGAAATAAATAATGAGTAATGCATTTGAAATGTTGAAATTGTCTTTCGATAAACTAACAACTTCTACAGCTACAAAAATATACGATTAAAATTTTTTATTTCTTTTATGATTTTAAACATACTTTTGATTTTATATAATAGGTCACACATCAGCAACCAACCACACTTTTTATAAAATAGTAACAATCCTTCGTCAAGATTATATTATGTATAATATATTTCTTAAGTTCTCTATCTAAGGCTAATATAGTAACTAGGGAAAAGAGGTTTCTGATCACGTGATTATCAGTAGTAGTTTGCATCGCTTGCATCATTTTAACAATCTATTTTAAAATCTCACTTTTAACTTATCAATTTTAAAACTACCCACAAACTTTCATGTATAGAAATAAATAAAAAATTAAACAAAATTATTTCCCGAAAGAGAATATACTTGATCAAATTATGTGTTTATATAAGTTTAAAAAAAGGAAACCATTTTTAAGTAGCCTTCCACAAAGAAGATATCTTTTGATAGTGCTTCTCTACTTCATAAAGCAATAGTAAAGATATTATTCATCACACTTGAAGTTTCTAGGTGATGGTGATTTGAATAGTTTCATCTTTGTTTTATGCTCTAGCTAAGGATATCTAGATATTCATTTACTAACATTATTGGATGATTATAGACTAGTGGCAAAAAAATTTCTAAGCCGAATTAAAATCTGGAAATAATCATAAATTACACCTAGTCAAGATTCAAACAGACTAATGCAAGCACGTGTTTTTATATATATGCATCTTTCTGAAGATATATAGATATAAATTTATAAACATTGGTTATAAACAATTTTTGTTAAGAAAATGTATAACAATCGTGGATTATCATTGATGATGCTTATCTATTATTTTAACCTACTGCGAGCAGAGGTTTTTTTAAAAAATTCCCTCATGTGCTTAGACATTCTATTATGATTAAATCAGTTATATATATAATTAACGTTAGTTTAGTTTAGAGTGTAATATCAATACTTCTTTAATATCATATTGTAAAATAGGGATGATAATTAATATATACTATAGTCATTTTATTAATAATTAGGTAGAGAATATATAGTAAACAATCCAAATGGTATAGTATTATCAGGGTAGTAATCCGGTTCAAAAGTTTTATATATTCATCAAGTATATTTTAATTAAAGTATTAATCAAATATTTTATGTTTATTATTTAAGTCAAAAGCAAACTAATTATCAAAAATCTTGATATTACTTAAATACTCAATTATTACATACATAGCAAACAAGGCATCATATAAATCTTTTTTGATTGCTCTCAATTTGTTCTAAATTACAATCTATTTTATTTATTTTATTTTAGAACCACCTAATAATCTTGAGTAATCAGTAGATACTAGATGATAACTGTTGTATCCCCCTCCCTTCCAGTAATTTCTTTTTCTTATTGAAGAAGGTCAGTATCCAGAAATTAATCTAGAAATATCATTAAAGTTTACAATAATAAGTTGCTCTAGGGAAGAGTAAATAAAGTAAATGTGAAATAATTACTGTCCTAAGAAATAATTAATAGATAAATATATTTTATTTATCTCAGTTAGAAAAGCCCAAGAGTAATGTGATCTCCAATCTGCCATTCTATACTAAGCTAATAATTAGATGCGAGATTGTTTTATGACCATATTAGACCATGCATATTATTTCTAGAATTTACTGCTCTAACCAACTGATATTAATATTTGATGTTTTAATTAGTGAAACAACACTTTGATGTACAGGTGACTTTTGAATCAACAAGAGCATCGTTTAAATTTTAACTTAAAGACCAAGTAGATATTAACAAATTTAACACATATAATCACTTTTTATTATAATAAATAAAAAAAGATAATTAAAAAATTATATTAATTATTGCAAACATAATCAAAAAATGTTACTCAGCATCAAGTTAAGTATAAATTCTAACTAGATATAGACGATAAATGTATATATGTAAATTATAGGATTGTAAAATCATCTTTTTTTAAAAAAGCAACTCTGCGTTACGTTTACAACTTTTTCTTTTAAATGCTTCGCTAAATTTTTATTGTTATTTAACAATGATTTTATTTTATTTTCATCAATAATATTTTATATTCCAATAATTGGTTCACTATTGCTTAAAAATTCTCTCCTTTTTATTTTACATGCACCATCAAATAAAACATCTAAATACATTCTTATTACACAACAATATTTATTGTATAATATTAATCAGAAACGTACGATTTAATTTGATTTTAATTTATTTAAATAATTTAATTAGAAATTTTCATTTATATATTTTTAAAAAGTTTTTTTTTTTTCAATAACAATGTTAGAACTGTTAAACAATTTAAGTAAAAATCAATTTCTGGACAAAAATAATAGAGAATAATCTATAAAAGCATTCAGAGATTTCATAACTGAAAGCTAATATGAATGAATACATTAGAGAGTTGATAATTTTGGTGCATAAATAGATAAATGAATAAATCTATTTGCTTTTCTTAGATACACATTTTTGTGCAGCTATGCAGAGAAATATCACCCACACACATATATATACACGCAAAAAATTAATTTATCATATGACTTTTTTTCTAATTTCTGATGAAATATATAATATGATAGTCACTTATTTTTTACACAATCATGCATACTCTAACTGATACATTCCAATTTTTTTGTTGATACAGAGTTTAACCATAATAACTGAGTCTATTGAGGAATATATCATTGTACTAACATTTTAGAATTAATGTGTATATTTTTTATTTTTATGGATAAGGAGAACAAATCCAAATATAGCAATTCTTCACATAACATGACATATTTTTTAGATATTAATTATATTGTATGATCTAAGAGATTATATGACATTCAAACCCTAGTGGCAGATTGAATACCATGATTTCCATTCCAATTGTCTAAACTAATATCTTTTTTAAAAACATTTTTTCCAGCTGGATTAGCTTTTGATTCTGCCCCCCCCCACACACACACACACAGTAAACAACAATAGAGTTTTGGATCAGTTTGAGGTTAAAAATTCATACAATGATATTATGGTGTGTAGCACTTATGAAAAGTAGACTTTTTTTCAACATGTAAAAGATAACCTGATTAGAACATTGTTTAATAAAAATGTTTATTACAAAGTATTTCCAACAAAATATTAAAAGTACAGGAAAGTGTGTACATTGTATATAATATTAAATCACATCAAATAAATTCACTTGTTAAATAACAATAACAACAATAATAATTTATTTATTTATTTATTAATAAATAAATATTATAATACAATGATAATTATTTTTTAATTAATAAATAATAATAATGGTAATAATAATAATATAGCAATAACAAAAGCATGCAAACATGTTAAAATATTTACTATATTTGCTAACTGTTTGGTGGTGAAAATTTTTAATAGTTTTAAAGTCTTTTTTTTATATTCAAACTAAAAACAGGTTAATATTTAATGGCCAAATTTAACCAGTGAATTGACTATGAGAGATTACATGAAAGCTTGTTTAAACAATTCAACTTCTATTTCTACCTCACTCTAAACATAATTATACTTACATTACTTTATATCTTCAAGTCTGTTTAATCTGTAATTATTTATTGGTCATTTCTAATTATTTATTCATAATTTTTAAACATCCCAATCTTTTTTAATTTTCTATATGTTCATATAATATTATTAATTAACAGTTAGTTTTTGTTCTTATAGTTAACATTATATTACTCATCATTTTTTAAACAGTAAATTTTATAATTTCCTCTTTGAAGGAGTGAATGAAGAAAATTATCAGTACTCATAGATAAATGACTTTTCCTTATTATTGTCATGGTCTTTTTTATAGTCAATGCACTAATAACTATCTAAGTGACAGTTAAGGATAGGTAGACATATATTTATAGTCAAAAAGCTTGCACATAATGGTTTCACATAACTGCTACAGAAGTTCAAGTCTGGGGCAGATGAAATATAAAAAGTTTTAGTTAAAATCAGGCAAGGATCTTTTTTCAGCTAACTTGCCAATAGTTAATCTAGTTAGTTATACAAAAATATCATTAAATGGGTGTCTATTATTGTAATATTATCTAGTCTTTTTCACTAATGAGGAAATATCAAATTTATATGGTGATGATTCCATACTTATCATAATCAATGTTGAATAATATGATGGGTTATCCAACAATTTTTTCTTTTTTTTTTAAAAAAAAACCCCCTCTGAATTTGTTTGGAGAATATTCTTACTAATAAAACTTTCCCAATTCATTTCAGATTTGAACCCCTCACATGAATATGACAAGCTAATCCAATAATCATTAATCTGAACTGACCATAAGATTATAACATTTATGAATACTAACAACTAATTAATATATATCAAGATAAAAAAATCCTGCTTTTTGTCTATAATAAATTACCTAAAAATAATAAAAAAGCTATCTTCATACAAAAAAAAAAATAGTGATCGACTCAATGTCTTATTTAATTTCTTTCCACGAGTTTACCTTTTTTTAAAATCTATTTTATAGAGTTGCAGATAAACAGAATTTATGAAATTGTATTTTTTAAAAATCTCATGAGAAAAAATAATGAACCTATAAGAATGTAAACAAAAACTAATCAAATATAATTCTATCAATTTTAAAAACAAAAATTTAAGTTTAAAAAAGACATCTACTTCAATAAATAAGTTACGATAAAAGTCAGTTTATTAAATTGTATTTTACATTATTTGTAAAATAAATTAATTAGAAGTTTAATATTAATAAAAATTATAACTAAACATTATTATATTTATTCAAAATCTTATCAATAATTAAAAAGCTATTTGTGTAACTACAATCAATTATTTTATTAGTTTAATTAAATTATTAAAGATATAATTGTGATGAAAAAATTTTTCATAATCATAAATAATTACTATAACAGTATGTAATAATTTAATATATATATACACTGATGGACAATTCTTTAGCAAATTTGATATGTGATATTTTATAAAAGGGATAAAATGTAGTAATGAATATTTTTTTATATGTAAATTCAGATGTGTAGTAATGCCGATATTAAATTCTTTGCTTAAAAGATAGATTAGGTAGTAATGATTTTATAAGTATAATTTTTCAATATTAGATTTTATTGTTTCTCTTTTGTATTTTTGAATTGTAAACTTTTAGACAATGATATATATATCATTGATGATTCCTAGGACCCCCCCCCCCATTAATGTAGCAATTAATATATGCAGAATTGTAAAGTGTTGTCACTGAGATGCATCTTTTATTTTATTGTTCAATTATATATATATAAATTAATTTCCTGGGCTTTTTTAAAAATTAATTATTTACGGACATACAGATTTAATCAACTACAACCTATTTCATAAACAGTGCTATTTTTTCTTCAGTTGCCAATAAAATTACTTTAAACGTACTATTTAAAAAGTAAAAATTTTCTAATTATTTTCTGAAAAAATAAACATGAAAATTAAAATATCTAGAATTAAAAATTGTATCAAATCATATACTTTTTTTTTTTTTTTAAAAAAAATAAAATAATAATTCATGTATTAAATGGATTATGAGGGGTAAGATTTGACTTTAGGTCAATATGGATGTGATAAGAATCTCGGCCTCAGGGTGGCCTTCGAGCATTCCATCATCAGATTTTCAATTGGATGAACGGTTGAAGTAGATTGAAGCCTGTCCATTAAAGTATGAGGTTTGGCTATCTTAATATATATCTGAGCACTTATAGCATATATGTGTGGAGATAGTAATCTGGACCAACTGATGATTGCTGGTTTAGCATGAAATACGGATATTGGTGATTATTTATTTTTTCAACATATATGTGTTCAAGTGTATCAGTGTTATGAGAGAGTGGTGGGTCATGTGAACGTCTGTGCTCATATACTCTATATATTAAAAATTACAAAGAAAATAAAATCCCAATTACAAATTAAAGATTAATAACACATAACTTTTTAAAAAAGTAGTTTTAAATTATTAAGGAAAATAATTTCTAAGAACTCAAATAAAAGATTTCCACTGATATATGCATGTTTTATACTTAATAAAATTCAATAGTCAAAATCAATAAACTTGAAAAAAAATTTGTTACAAGATTAAATGGTCGACCATCCATCAGATATCTTCCAGGTGTACTGTAGATAATAAATATAACAAATACATTATTAAACATATAAATATTTGGGTAGATATCAAAATATGATTGACATGGCCATGTATTATTATATATAATTTAGGAATGACAAAAATATCTAGGGATTATTACAGCAATTATTCATGTATTGTCATGTCATCAATTATTTGCATTAAAAAATCCACCAAATCCTATATACCAAAATAGATAACATTCTCCATGTCTACATATCTCTTGATCTACTTTTTAAATACTTATAGCTATTTTTTTAAATTTAAAATCATAAAATATTTTTTTTTCTTTTTTTTTTGTACCTACATAATTTCTTTCAACATATATTCCACAATTTCCCTAGCTTTAAATTATGCCCAATTAAATTCATTTTTCTCCATAATTTATTCAATGTATATACATATTTACTGTTTTCAAAACTTCTATATCTTTCTAAACTCCTTTTCATTCTCTTCCAAATCTGTAATTCTTTTTTTTTTTTAAATCCACATCTCTGAAGTCTTCAGTTGTATTTATATATTGGACTATTTCTATCATTTAATGTAAATACTGAATGTCTTTAGAAAAATTTAACTATTTAAATATTCCAAATACATTCAACTGTTAGTAATAGCACACAATTTAGTATATGCACAATGTTTTGAGAAATATTATTCTCCCATCTTCTTCAGGTATTGCCGACCTGACCAGTAACAGTACTAGCATAGAGACCAAACTTGGACCCTTAGATTCTTGAGTATTGAGTTTTAAGGTAAAGCTCTAACCAACTGAGCCATCCTGCCAAAGGCAACAGTCAATGGAAATTTCATATACTTATCTATGAGGTTCCTCCTGATTTCTCCACTTTTTTCTAAGAGCAAAGTTCATTAACAGTTTCCATACATTATGTATAGTCATACTAAGTTGACTTATAGGATTGTTCACCATTGTCATGCAAGCAGCTTCTTTAAATTTTCTTCTTTGTACCTTTTCTTCTCTATTCAATATTTTTGTATTTTCCCAATTGAACATATGTTCATTGGTACATATATTGTCTGCTATCTTAGACATCTGTTTTCTCTCTTCTAATCATCAGTTTGTGTTCTTACAATTGCTTTTCAAAGGGATGACTGGTCTCATCAATATACATTCTTCTATATTCACAAGGTATTTCATTGAGGCAGTTTTTGCTTTTCAGCATTTCAAGTTTAGGCTTTGTAGATGCTAAAATTCTTGATAGTGTGGTATGGCTTAAAGCTGTTCTGATGTTATATTAATTGCAGATTTTTCTTAATTTGTGTGCTATTTTTGGTAGGTATGGATACACTACTGTACCAATAATTGTTTTTTTTTATGGTTCTTTTTGTTGACTATTTAAGGTTTTCTTAATAACAGCCATTTTTCATAAGAGTTTGTTCTATGTACATCTTTTCTTTTTCCAAATCACTGATTATGGACAAACTTCTTTTGCTCTGTTCTAATGTGATAGTATAACTCCATGTTTTGTGTTTCTGTGTGATTGAATGTATATGCTAAGTATTTTCCTGTAGGTGTCAGTTTTCTGTAAACTGTAGTTTTGAATTTTCCATGAGGGAGACTTGTCACAAAGACATCTAAGAATGCCAATTTTTGTTTTTGTTCTGATTCTATTGCGAATTTAACTGAAGGAAATATGTTGTTGATGTATTTACAGACAGTTTGTAGTAGTGCTCCACGATGTGAACATACAACAAATTTAAAAAAGCTGTTCACATGACAATGGCAAACAATCTCATAAGTCAATCTCGTGTGACTATATATAATGTATGGAAACCACTAATCAACTTTGCTCTTATAAAAAAGTAGGGAAATCAGCAGGCATCTCATAGGTCAGTGTATAAAATTTCTACTGACTATTCCCTTTAAAAGGATGGTTCAATTGGTTAGAGTGTTACCTTAAAATTCAATACTCAAGAATCTGAGTCCTAGTTCCATTCCAATGCTAGTATTGTCACTAGTTAATCCAACAACACTTGCAGAAGAGAAGAGAATAATGCCTCTTGAAATATTGTGCATATATGTTGTGAACTATTACTAACAGTTGAATGTATTTGGAATATTTAAATAAAGTTAAATTTTTCTAAAGACATCCAATACTTTTATTAGATGATGGAAATAGTCCAATATATAAATATAACTAAAATACCATCATCACAAACCTTCAGGAAAACTATGAAATCTTCAATTTTTTCCACCACTTTTCTTAAATGTCCATGGTGCAGATTTATATTAAACAAAATTCTAAACAAAAATGTTTATACACCTTTTTCTTAGATCTAATTACAATCATACACAGAATAATCTCCTACTCTTATTAGAAATTATTAAGCTATTGCAATTTTTACTGTAATTTTTAAAGTATTATCTCTATTACCAGTTATCCACTTTCCCAAATATTCAAAAGTATTAATCTAACTTATAACTTTCTGTTTAGTACTCATGATTTTTTTCTTTTCTTTATTTATTTATATTGCTTTAGTTTTATTATTATTATTTGTTTTCACCCCAGACTTCCTTCAAGCTTTGTCAATTCTACATAATTTATTGACCTTAGTCTAACTATGGGATAAGTTTTGATATAATATAAAAATAAATCTGATACAATTGATCTCTTCTGTCAAAGCTAGTTCTATCTTTATTAAAACAAGATTCATTTAATAAAGACCACTTTTGCAATTTTATTTAGATAATATAAATTTTTGAATAATATATTTTTGGATTATTGTTATTCTATTTGTATTAAATAAAATAAGAAATAGTTGATATTCCAACTTATATTTCTTCACATATTTATCTCTTCTGTAAAAAGATTATTTATATTATGTTAATTTATACATTCTTCTATTTTGTCTACAAAGGCTAAAAAAAAACCCTTACAATTTGAGATAACTTATATTTTAAATTAGGATTATTAAAAATTAAAATCATGTCTCTTAATGAATTAAGTTTTTCCTACAACATATATCCAGCAATGGAGATAACAAAATACAACACCAAGCCAATGAAAGTGATCATGTGATCAGTAGTGGTTTATCATTGCTAGCCAAATTTTTTTTTTTTAAAAAAAAAATCAAATTAGAACTTATTTCATAAACTTTAATAAACAGATATTTGAAGATTTAATTATAAATAATTATTAAGATATGTTGATGAAAAGTTTTGTGGTATAGTGAATAACACATTATGCTTTTAAACTAAGGGCTTAAGTCCTGGCTTATGACTTTTCGATAAATGTTATATAATCAACTTAGTTAGAGTTCTAATGCTAGTTTGCTTTAGCTCAATGGTAAAAATCTCAAATTAATTTGGATTTGTCAGACAAGTGACTATTACTCAAGTATAACAACAAAAATATTGTAATATGATATACCCTTTATTAGTGATAGAAAATATAGCCCTGTGGTTTACTATTAATTTTAAAATGTATTAATGATAAAACCACTCTTTATTAAAGATCATTTATGGGATCTAAATTGTATGCCCCCCCCCCCCATAGATAGATAAACATTTGATGTGATAATTTATGTTTAGAACTAGTCCAATAAACATTAATGATTCTTTGACTGAATGTGAATGAAAACACTAACTCATTTAATAGTATATGATAATCGAAAATTGATAATACTTAATTTGTTATTATCCTTAATAGCATTTGAAAAATTTTATGTATACTCACAAGGTTTATTAATCATATTTTGCTTATAATATAAATTATTAGACAAATACTGTCTAACAGCAGTTTAATTAAATTTAATTTGCTTATATCTGCAAGAACAATGATTAATTTCGTGACATTCTTCAGTTTCAAAATATACCACACATGGAAACACTCATATATCTTACATTTTTATGTCAACATGAAAATTTATTTAAGCAGAAGATATGAGCTATTTAAATACTTATATAAAAAGTTAATTAAGACAACTTATTTAAAATTAGACTAATGTATTATATATGTTAAGAAATTTTAACTTAATTATTGACATATAATATTAAGAAGGTAGATAAATAGCCTATTGATCTTTTATTATTTTGGGCGCTGAAAATATCTGCAGGCACAGAATTTGAGAAAGTTTTAATGAATTGTAAAATGCTAAAAAAAAAAAAAAAATCATAAATATCAGATATCATTTTTTTTAGTTTTATTAGAGGAATGCATCTACAAAATCATCATATTTAGTTGTTTTGCTTTTAAACGTTATAGTGGCTTCCTTAATCTGTAAAATGATGCTTTGTTATCTTGCTTTCCCCCTAAGTTATAAAGTTTTTTAAACATTGATTAAATATTATAGAAAACTATCATCAAACTCAGGTTTGATACTCAGAAATGATTGTTTGATCTATAAAAACCATGAAATTAGTATTTCTCGTTTTGGGAATTTAACACAACTTTTAACCTTTTATAGGTGTGGCTTATTAGTTCGGATCAGTAACATAGTTAAGAATATTAATAAAAAAATAAATAAATTTGGTAAACAAACACATAAATGTTTACTATTATTGACAGACATAATTCCCCTCCCCTTCATCCCCATTTTTTACACTTTATAAATTCGAGCCCTTAAAAAACGTCTACTACTAATGATTCTTAAAAGATTTGTTAATCTTTTATCTGTCGGTTAACCAAGTATAAAATATTTCATCAGGATGTAACTATTTTGTACCGTTAAATGTCTTATATTTAAAGAGTAATTTAGATTTCTTTTTTTAATAAGACATTTTTAATGAAGATGAAAGACCAAAGCAGCTACTAAAAATGCCACCAAGAATCTCAGAAGGGCAGACTGAAGTAGAGAAAAGAAGAGGGGTGGTGAAGAAGTGGCAGCTGCTTCGGATTATCAAAACATGTTAATAAAAAATAAAAACTGTCATTACAAGATCTAAATAAAAAGTTACATATAATATATGTGTGCATATAATTATATGATATACCATTATTTTTATTATTATTATTAAAAATTTCCAAATCGTTATTATTTTTGGCGATTAAATGAATGACATTCAGCCTACTTATAATATTTTCAAATAAATATATAAGAAATAATACATAAAAGCTTTCTTCCACACAGTTTGAAGTAATATTAATACTACTGTTAAAATTATGACTATAGCATATAGCGATATTAATGTAAGAATGCAGTGAACATATTTTTCAATATAGTTCAGAGTACACACTATTTTATCAACCCATGGTTTAGCAGAAGATTTCAAAATTAAAATTTCTATTTTAATGTATTATAAAGAGCATCAATTTTTAGTTTTTCCCGTTTTACAAGAAAACAAGCATTGTAATATGTTTACCATTTAATAATTAAGCAAACAAAGGTTTAATTATATAGATATAATATGCATTGTACTTTGATACAATTCAAATAAGATATATATATACATTGCTAGTTTATGACTTTTATTTATATTCTGATGCATCTTATAAAACAGGAAATATGTAATAGGAATAAGGCCAGATTATAGTAGATATTGACAAATATATGCTATTCTCTGAGAATAGATACAGCATCAGAGCCATCTCCCATTTTGATTAAATCAATGACATACTTAACCATTACTGTTAGAATCATATCAATGTTTCAAACCTCTTAATTTGCTTAAGCATTAACTACATGGTTAATTTTAAGAAATTTGGTGTTTAAATAAAATTTCTTATTTCACAAAGGTGCAAAAAAATTGAATTGATTAAAAAATATGTAGCAATAATTCTAAAAAGTATCATATAAAATATGTTGGCAATGATGTTGACACAAATTTAAGTGCATATACATAGGAATAAATACACAAAGTTATATTATTAGCTGATATATTTTTTAGTTCAAACAAATAACAAATATGTCAACATTTTTATATTGATACTAGATACCAATTAAAAGTTAGTATTATAAATAATACACATTTTAGTTTTCCTGATTTTTTTATTTTAAAAATCAAATACTGCTACATATGCACACACACACCATTTTATAAACAATCAAATAAATGTCTGTTCATATTAGGGATAATAAGAATTCAGAATTTTGATACAATTCAAATAATGTAAACATGCTTTTGATTAATATTTGTGTAAAAATTTCTAAGGTAAAAAGTTATTGGTCCTGATTTAGTTTGTGTTCAGGGCCATTTTTGAAATCTAAAAAACATTGCTGATACATCCAATTTATAAATGTCATAAATATTGAATAAAAATACTTTAAATTTATATTTTAGAAATTATAAGCTAGTAAAAATAATACGACAGCGCGAATATGCGGGGAGGGGGAAGTATGGTTTGGCTGATCTGAAGGATCATCTAAAAGATGCAAAAGTCTGATCAAATCAAACTTATAATTTCCAAATACTAAAAGATTGTACTATATGCCCATATAAAATAAGGCATATTATTTTTACTAGCATATATTTTTTAAAATATGAATTTAAAGTACTTTCATTAAATATTTATGTCATTTATCGGTTGGATGTGTCAGTGGTGGTTTTGGCTGATCTTTGGATTTCAAAATGGCCGGGAATTCAAACTAAATCAACACCAATTATTTTGTATTAGTTTATAAAGAGTTAATGAGTACATACATGCATGTTTCATAATGTGCCAAAATACTCAGATATGAAACTAAATAAAAAATATATTTTTAAATATAAATATTAAAATATTATTTTAAATAATTTTCATGAGAAAGATAAACAATCTGAGTACTAGTTTTAAGAGTTAACTACCTTCATCATCTTTTATTAAGTATAAATAAAAGCTCATTTATTCCATATTCATAAAAAAAAAACGTAATATTATTAAATATAGATGTCATAAAGGATGACCTTTGTTTCTGCAATACCATACAATTCACGATACTTCACATTATATGTATATATAATAAAAAAGTAGAATTTTGTGATATATTAATAATAGTGCAATTACTGGAAATGATTATGATCTAAGTTTGAATAAAACTTAAAGGTTCCAAATAGGCTTAAATTTTTTTTCCAAATAACTAACTTATAACCAACTTAGCTAATCATATAATTTTGGTTAGTAAATGGATATTTGTCTTTTTTTTTTAGTATGGAAAGCACTCAAGTAGCAACTGGCAATATTGGTGAATTTTTTTTTTCCTTCACTGCTCCTCTATAAGGAAGGAAGCTATTGGAAGATTGTTATATCTATCTTTTACCTATTTATCTATTTGTCAACATCATGTTAATTTACACCCTTTTAATTTTTCTCCATTAGAATATAAATTTTAAAATGATTTAAAATGAGCTTTAATATATTTCTATTTATAACTGATTAAACTAAACTAAATGTTTTTAAATGATAAAAAAAATAAAAATAATGAATTAAAAACAAAGACAGAGAAATTATACCAGATGCTTCTAAGAATAAAGATGTCTATTAAAATATTTCTCAATTTTCAAAATCATAACAAATTATTCATTTAAATATTCACAATGAATTCAAAGCAATATTAATGTAAAAGTTTATTATTGAGTTTTTTAAAAAAAGTTTTTCAAAAATACATTTTAAATATTTCTGAATCAATGTAGTTGACAAAATAAGTAGAAAAGCATCAGAAAAATATTGATTAATATGTTCCACATTAATTTTTTTTACTGCAATGTATTTATTTCATCCAAAGACAATCCAGTTGTTAATAAAAGGCAAATTTGGATTAAAATATTTATACAGTTATATCGTCACAAATTGTTGAGAGATATTATTACTATGCTAATTTGCATTGAAAGACACAGATAATTTTAAACGTTTTGTTTTCATTTTATAACTTTAAGAAAGAAATAGATTCAGCATTGTAGAAAACTAACAATGGTAAAGCACGCATCACATCACATAGTCTATACCTTGACACTCATCTAACCAATCCTGATAAAACAGAAATCATGACTTTTAAGCTAATAATAGCAACCCATTCACTTACTAGCCAATATAATGGGCATACTGGCTAGGAAGAAACCCAACATAATCCTCCTTATAGCCTAAAAAAAATTCACAAATCAATGAACTTCAGGCCATAAATATAGCAAAAAATGAGCTAATTATTCTGATTTAAAGACTTTTATCTATAACTTTCATTTTATTATTGTAATTTTAATAGTATTTTTTGCTTTTTAAAAAATAAAATATATTACACTATTTTCTGCAATACGTACTTGATTTTTAAAATGCTTCTCTATGATTTTTCTCTTATATTGTAATTTATATTGCAATATATAAGGTAAGTCCTCTGGTGGAAGATAAATAATGAAATCTGATAAGTAAAAGCTCTGAGCACTGGTCAACATGGATGGCAGTTTTCATATAATCATATAATATAACAATAGTAAATTAAAACTTATATATATATTACAATTTTAAAATATGATATTAGTATTAATAATTTTAAAAAAAGAAAAACATTTATTTTTAGAACTATAGTCTGTTTAGAAGTTAAAAAGTTGACTTACATATAAACAGGCCTTCACAACTATTACATTTCATTACAGGTAAAATTTAGTTAAACTAATACCTACTATTTAAAAATCTTTTATCATCCAAACAACATTTTAAATGTGATTTTTTAACCTTTTACAAAAACTAAATTAATTTGTACACATACTTACAAGCAAATTAAAAACATACATACCTATAAATTATTAACCTTAATTGCAGTGAGCTGCATAATTTATATATTACCTCAGCACAATTTAGATTTAAGTAAAGTGGTAAATGACTAAATCCAAAAAGACATTGTAATCAAGGAATGCAGCATTTTATTTATATTTTATTATTAAAAAAACAAACAAACTCATAAGTCTATAGGAAGTTTAATAT
Organism: Epiperipatus broadwayi; assembly: GCA_028023455.1. NCBI lineage: Eukaryota > Metazoa > Onychophora > Udeonychophora > Euonychophora > Peripatidae > Epiperipatus > Epiperipatus broadwayi. The sequence goes on from JAQFVV010012411.1 coordinate 12,173,727, forward strand.
TTGTAATATTGCAAGAATATTTTCTTAATTTTTATATTTTTAGTAATTTGTTTATTTTATCCAGTTACTGAATGCATATCAATAAAGAACTCATTTAAAGAATATTAAATGTATTAACTTTATATTGAATTTTAATATAGTAACTGAATTCTACTTTTATTCACAATTTTATACAAGGATTCAAAAGAGAATATATAGTAGACAGTGATATGATCCACACCTAAAACTTCTACACTAGTATGTGGACTACAGGAAAAATAAACTATTTTAGGCAAAAGAAATTACTTCAAAAACCAGTAGTGAGACTCTACAGGCATTAACTTTATTGCAATACAGGTTCATGCTCTATGTAAAGTGCTGTCAATTATAAGATGTAAAAAATAAGTCAGTGATACTTAATTAGTATATAGCATATAATTATATAGCAATAGCACAATAATTAAATAAAAAGCAATGGTGGCTTAATACTTTTTCATAAACACTATTTCAGAATATACATAAATCATCAGAAGAACCATCTATAAGATTATATGTAATAGAATTTCTATCGATACTGGAACTGAGTTTTGAACAGCAAATTAAAGACAACTTTTTTTTAAAAAGCATGTATTAAAATATTTTTTAGTGAGGATAGTCATTCTGAAAAAAAAAATCCAGTAGAAACTTTAGTCTATTCTGATATTACAGATATAAAAAAATTTCTGAGATTTCACCATGGATTATAACTTCAAACATGAACTGATTTGGAGATATCCAGCAAGATGACAAGAATAATTTTACAATTGCTATTTAATCTGTTCATTTGTTCCTGGAAATTTTGAGGTTTGGCATTTACACTTTTAGAAGGAAATTGCTGATGAAGTTTTTGCTATTAATTATTATCTGAGAAATTTTATACAGGGTTTTATAAGAGGAATTTTTGAATTATCCTTATCCAAAAGTTCAGGTACATCCACATCTATTATAGTTACAATGAATGCTTTAAAAATTATAACAGCCAAGTTGACCAATTTTATTGTTTTGGGTGTAAATATTGAAAAACCACTTGTTAGCCCAATTTGGTAAGAAAAATGGCTTTCATGAAGCTTTTGATGTAAACTGTCAATGATATTTCAATTTGCTGTCTGATTGAACCTTTTACAACTGATTAGTTTTATTTTTTATTCAAAATAATGGTCATAAGTTATTTTCTTTTTAATTTATTAAATATCAGGATCTCTTACTGTAATCATCATATTCCAGATTCTAAATCCAGTTTGGATGAACCTTGGGAATATTTTTAGATCACAAATAAGTTTAAGAATTTTTATTTGAGGCAGCCAGATGATAGCAAATCAAATTGGTTACCCAGTATTGTAATAAATAGACATACAGTTATTCATAAACTAGAGGATTAGAGTGCCATGTGTAAGTATCAATGCAATGATTGTAAAAATGTGACTGGAATATAATGTGGCTTTTTCCATTGGAAAGAGCATATGTATATATATTACAATCAGTGAATTAATGGTTTACTATTCCCTTTTAAACAAACTTGGAATTAGGTTTCATAATATTTCAAATCTCTGTTTCTAATTTCTTTTAAGGCAGTCATCATTTACTTTATCTGTAAATTGGAAAAAAATGAAATATTATTGAAACCTTGTTTTAAATTTAACTAACTTTTTAAATCAAAACAAAAGTTGCTTTTTTAAACTTTCAATTTAAGATAGATTTCAAACGATTAAATAAAAAAATGTGACTATCATATAACACACATCATTATCAAATAAATATTTTATTTTGCAATAATTTAAAAAAATAAATTTAAAAAATTAATTTTAATTTACTGCATGATTTCTCTCTCCATATTCTCTACATAAAGTTTGAGGACAAATTGATTATTTTAGCATAACTATAGATGTATATATCATTCAGATGCAATTATGTCACAAATTTGAAAAATGTTTAGTTTACATCATTTATCCTTATATGCGTTTAGTAATTATATCTATTAAACACAATTAGAAGCATAACATCATCCAAATTAGATTCACCATAAAATTTACAAATTTAATATATTATTATAAATAAGGAATAATTCCTCTGAGCAAGTGCTTTAATAATCTCCATGCATTCTCCTGAGAGGATCGATTTTGGAAAGCTAAATATACACTTATGCTTAAGAATTTATTCTCTATGTAAACCAGTCTTTTCTCATTATGCTTACATCAGAGCTTCAATCTATTGCTGCCTGAGATATAAATTATCAATTGAATTGATCCTCACGGGAGAGTACATGGAGATTATTAAAGCACATGCTCAGAGGAGTTAGTCCTTACTTATAATATTACATGCATATATGTGCTATATGAATAACAGAATATTTATTACAGTAAATTTGATATAAGTTTTGGATTCATCTTGGAAATAAATTTTGATGAAATTAAATTGTTGGTTATAAAGACTATCATATATATGCATAGAGACAAAAACATAATTACACGGACATTATTTTAAATATGTATTCTTAAAAAATAAAATTTTAAAATATTTCCATTTATTAATTTAAATTCACATAATATTGCTTTTTAATTAAAATGTCTTAAAGTCACTAAAAAAAAAGTAATAGTAATTATAAGAAGCAAAATATTAATAAAAGTATTCAGTTTACAAACAATACTTTTTTTTTTTACCTTCACAATCCACAGGTGGTTATGAAATGCTTTTAATATTTAGTTTTTTTTTCTTTGAAGAATTTCTTTAAAGCAACAAAAAAAAAAAAAAGAGAGAAATTTTTACTTTTTTTCAGGTTGGGAATTAATACAAAAGATAAATAAAAGGATTATGTGATAAACCATTATTTATATAAATATTTGTTTTATATATATATGTATAAATAATTTTCAGAAATATGAATAAAAAAATTAGGCATGATAATAATAATAGTTGATTAGTTAGTTGCTTGGTAGTCACTTTTATAATTTTTAAAATGTCTTTTACTGCCATATTTATCTAAATCTGATAACTTTTCATGAATATTATAGTGTGGCAGTTTATTAATTTTTGCTATTTCCATTATTTTATTACTAGATAATCCCCCAATATATTTTTATATGAGCCATCTAATTATTATTTTTATCTATTACATAATATAAATTTTTTTAAAAAAATAAGGAAATTCGTAAATTAAACTTTTACAAGATATACCCTAGTTTTTTTTTAAAAAAGTCTTTTTAATTGAGTGATTTGCAGAAATTCTTTGACTTTTTATGATGATTTAATACTAATCAAGATATGTATGTGATGTTTTATGTTTATACGTAATCTTATTTTAGAAAGCTTTTATGTTTATCTAGAGCTAAAACTTCATTGCCACATTTAAGAAGAACCATTATTTTGGCAAACAAAATTGTGTGTGGAAAGCTAGTTATAACAATAGAGATACATAACAATGTACCATTACATATTTTTCTGTGTGTTTTTCGCTCTGAACTAGATATGAATTTTAAACTATGTCACAAAACTTTTCTAATTGGAGTTGTATTTTTATATAACCAATATAAATTAGTATACATTTGATGTTTGAATTTGACCTTTCAATTATAAACTACTATATGATAGTTAAATAAGCATTAGGAGGTGGAGTGGATGAATGAAGGAGCAATTTGATTGCAAGTGGGAGGAAGGGAGGAAGACTTAATTAAAATAAACTGTTATATATACCTAAGCAATTTTAAAAGCTAAATTTAAGATTTCAGAGAATATTTTTTTTTGTAATTTTGATCACTATTTTTGCTTGGATCTTGAAATGTTTTTGGAATCATTAACACCAATGAATTGTAGTAAAATGTGAACAACATAGAAATAAAACATGCAAATCTAAAAACATAAAACTAGATCTGATAATAATATATGCATAAATATACAAAAAAAAAGTAATATAAACGAATACATTAATTATGGATAATAATTTAAAAATTTATTGATTTAACAACTAGGACCCTCTGCAGGAAATGACTAACATTAGTTTTAAAAAAGTTGATCTTTATGGTTTGCCAGTTTCTGTAAAATGCCACAAAATGAAATTATAACCCCAGCTGCATGACATAAATAGGTCAGAATTATAATAATTAAAAAAAAAAAAAACATGTGGAAAATCAAGTTATTCATTGAAGCAGACTTAGTATTTCAAAGTAAATTTATTCATTTTGTAGCAAACACAGTTGGAAATATCAACAAATAGATATATATGTATGTTTATTTAAGTGAAGCTGTTGTGATGAAGTTTAAAAGCCATACTATTAAAGAATTAAAAAGCTCTAATAAAATAAAAAACCAACAATTTAAGGAGAAAAATAATAATTTCGGATTAGGAATGTATGAGTATTCGGTGTGTGTGTGCTTGTATAGAAGTACATAAAATATTTATATATACCAAACTAGCATTAACCCCAATGCCATATTATTATTTGCAATATATATATATTAATAAACAAGAACTAAAATTTGTTAACTAGTCGTTTTAACGGACATTCTTCCTAAAAGAAAAGAATATCGGAAACTGATTAGTAGTACTTTCGATTAATGCTTGGCAATTTTATGTAAATTATTGATAAGAATTATTATTCCAAAAATCAGTCTTTTAAAGACTAATTATAAAGCAATAAAAGATAATTATTTACATGAAAATTATGGTGATATAGCGTTATAGCAATGAAAATTTTTTTCCAATTATTAAGTATACATTATATTTTGCCTGACATTCTTCTAAATGTCTTGTTACTAATGTCAGTATTTAGTAGCAGAATTAAAATGATATTAGTATTAGTTGATGACAATTATATCACAGCAAAGTATTATTTCTAATTATGTGAAAGAAAAATAATCACAATCAATTTCAATAAATTATCTTGAATATTTTATGAATATGCAGAATGCTATTTATATAGTTAACAGAAGGGTCAACTTGATTTTATAAACAAGTATGTATTGTAGTGGTAGCATACTCATCTATGACTTACAATTAAAATCTGATCCAGATAAATCATGGATTTTTTTATAGATTATAATCAAACTTTGCATTGCCAGAACAAGTCTGATAACTATTTCATAATGGTCATTAAATGGAATTATAGCTATTGTTAGCTAACAGACAAAACAAGTATGAAAATTGCCCAATTTTTCTCCACCTGTTAATGTGAGAGTCTAATATGCACTGTTCCTACATTGGGAGTTGTTGACAAATTTTTACTCTGCAGGGAGCTACATAAAGCTGTTATTTTTCTTCTTATATTTACATGATGGAAAATTATTCAATATGTGTGCTGTGCATTTAAGCCATAACAATACTTGATTACCAGTGTTATCTAATTACTGCTTTTCCCTAACTTAATAAAAACCATTATAGCATTGGGACTTGTTATTTATTATAAAGCAACAAGCATAATGTTGTGAGATACCATGAGAACAGACACTTTAGTATTTGACCCATTTATAAAGTATTAAAATGTACATGCAAAACTAATAAATATCATAAGTGTTTTAAAACTAGATTTGTAATAAAACTAGAAATGAGTGTAACATTTAACGAAAGCTTTCCATAGGTATAATGAATCTAAAAATAAAAATATTCTTGGTCCATGAGGCACAATAGCTTGATCCAAATGTTCATTTGTGTTTTCATTATCATTAGCAATCACTTATAAAGAAGTTAAATGAGTTTGGCAATTTTAATTTCACAAGTTAAAGATGAATATATATTGAGCATACAAAACAACCATGAGACATATAGGCATTCCCATACATCACATGCAGATCCTTTAGTCTCTTTATTTGATATCTTACAGGAATATATTTAAACTTCTTCATCTAACTTTTTTGCTCTGAAAAACTTCAGCACTTTGCGTTAATTGCGCCAATCGCATTCCTGCACATGGACAAATTATATAATAAAAGAACAGCTTGTAACAATAATGATTCTATTTTTGTTATCGAAAACAGGTTTATTCAACTATGTTTACAATAAAAGAGAATGGTAAAATAACTTATTAAATTTGGCAATACATTTATAAACCATTAAATTACTTAAAAAGGAGAAAAAAAATTCACTTTTTTAGAGTGGAATGTCCAATATTAATAAGATGCCATGTGGGATTTACTATAAAGTGAGGAGCTAACTTCAAATCTTTTTCTTTGATGTCTTTTAATTTTTGTAGAAAAATTAATTTTGGATCAGGCATAACTGACTTGAAGATTAGGATGCATCTGACAAACCATAGACAGAAAGTGATGAAAGTGGCACTTCTTATAGTTGCAAAATCCCCAGAGGCAATACCTTCTATGAGTGTGTTGATAATTGTATGTTTTGGTGTATAAATTTGATTAATCAATATTATACAGCCCTGAAGAGAGGAACAATCATTGAAAATGTGAAATATGGTATCATCCTCCCTATGGCAGCGTGAGCAAACAGGGTCCAAAGAGGAAAAACCTCTGTACATCACAAGAAAGTGACTTGTGAGATGGGCATTGAGATTTATCTTTAGAAGGAAGTCCAAATATTTTGGTTCTAGATTACATCTTTTATATTTCTTTATAATGGCAAAGTTTGTACAGGTGAGAATGTTAGGATCTGTTAAGAAAAATAGAGAAAGTAGCATAAAAAACAATTGAAATTGAAGGATTTTAAAATTTATTCACGGCAGCAATTTCCAGAATATTTTTTGGAGCTAATAAGCATTCAAAACACATATTATTTAAGTACAAAAAATTATATTAAAAATTATATTAAATATTATTCATGTATATACTTCTTTTCTATATATTATTAATCGTGATTTATATATATAACACATACTGGAATTTTTTTTTGCTGCATTATATAAATTTTTTTTTAATCAATAAAAATTGCTATAAAAAAATGTCAAAAACCATTCAATTGAAAAACAGGAATAATATAATGGGATAAATAAATGACTGAATTTGACACACTATAATGCTAAAGCAATCAATAAAAAGAAACAAAAAATGAATTGGAAGGTGTGAAGGGGGGGGGGTATAATATATATATATATTAGTTTTGAATAGTGCAAGAATTTCATTACTTTTTCAGATTTCATTTAGGCTAAAGTAAATTGGTTGAAAGAAGAAAAATTTGGCAAAATATTGCCATGAATCACACTAGCCTATGACATACACATCTAATTCTGCTTTTGGATAAGTGTCAGATATTTATTTCAGATTACTAGTTTATTCTAATCAAGACACATAACAAAACAATTCTTACATAACTCTGAAGAATTATACTTCTGAATCTTTCATAAATTATAAATAGAAATCGTTTTAAAAAACAAATTGAAAAATTGTGGAATACAAAAACAGCATTAGACGCAGATGCTAATTAGATTACAAAAGCTGATAATATTAAACTCATTTTATAACACAACTCTATTATGCACCCTATTAAAAGGAAATATCGTTATATTCATCTTTGCTTAAATTGTTGTTTCTAAAGAGGAAACAGAGGTTATCATTATCTAATACAATACAATGTAAAATAAGAGTCATGTAATGCTTAGTTTTGATATCGCACAACTGATTGAGAGAGATTACAGTTAACGGAGAGTCATAGAGATGAGAAATTTGTAAACTATAAATTCAGTTAAATAATGAGCCTATATAGCATTGCTAAAACTTTGACAAGAAAAAAAGCGTATTGTATAACATATTATAATTTGAGGGCGGGGTTGAATTTTAAAATATATATGTATATAACTCACAGACTAGAATGAAAGAGAGAAAAAAAGGTAAAAATGTAAAGTTTAAAACTTTTGAAAAAAATAATAAAGTAATAATGAACTAAACAACCTATTTTATAATGAGATATTTTGTTCATTTTTTTGCCCCCTTAAAGTTATGTCTTTTAAAAAGTAAAAACAAGTTTTTAAAAACTACTTCAAATTAAACAAGTAAAATTTATTGACTGGTAAATACAATTTTCATTTTCTTTTTGCAGTCTTTTAATCACCTGGATCAATGATTGCTTTGAAATCAAAATTGCATAAAAAAGAAAATAATTGAGCAACATGCATTTGGACGCCGACCTTTCCATGTGTCAGGGAAAAGAAATAAAAAAAAAAAGCATTTTTGAAAAAATCCATTTTATTTTTATAGTTAATATACATGCCATTAGCTACTTGCTGCTCTCCTCTCTATTACTCATATATAAATACTTTCATGAATGCTTATGAAATTATATGATAAAATGATGTTGCCGGTTCACTCAATCAATAATTTATTCACTCTTATATAACTAATTTTTATCTCTGTGTGTGTGTGATTAAAAATATTTAAATTACATATACATTCTTCTTACTCATTTTAGTTTTATGTGAACCTATAATATAATGTTCTTTATAAAATTATGTCCACTACTTTGAAAAGTACTAAGATATTGGTATTATAATTATAATCAAAATGTTAATCATCAGTTTTGATTTTTAACACGTGCAGATATTCTTATTCAACATATATTTTCAAAAAAAAAAAACACACAAATTTTTAATCCCCCCCCCCCCATTAACTGAAAAAAAAACTCCGTGTTAATATATTTATTTACTTAAACAATCTTAAAATAGCAGGCATGGAAAAAGAAAATACAGCATACTCTCAATACAAAAAAAAAGGAAATTAAATATACGTAATCATAACAGTGATTATTCAAAAAGTCATGTGATGTTTGAGCATTAAGAAGCAGATTGAGTGCAACAACTCCATTCAGTTGATGGAGATTTATTTTCTTTGCTGATAATTGATCCAGAAATCTTTAGATCTTGCGTCAACCACTACCACTACCGCTAAACTACTCAAAGCAGTAACAATTTTTTTTATAAATACACAGATATGAAAGAAATAAAATGTATAAATTTAGTGCACTTTAAATAAACTGTGTACAGGGATCTCCTTCATTGATAATACTAAATTGATTTCCTAGAGAAAGTATTTGAAGAATGGGGCCAAATTGTCATAGGGGATAATATTAATATTATTTAATTAAAACCACATACTTGCTTTTATAAATTCACATGTATAGCATAAAAACTGAGATAAAAAAACATATAAAATTAGGTGCTATCTATAAATCAATGTTTAAGTGAATTAGATAGATAGAATATTAACCTAAACAACTTTTGGGAGACGATCATTAAAAAGCAGAACTGTATGCTTAATAAAAACATACATTTCTGGAATATGTGGTTTTTAAAATAATATTTATGTAATACAAATTTCGTATCATATTGTTAGCCCAAGTTATTAAAAAGAAGATGATTTTGATTTAACAAGATCTGTAACTCATTTTTGCCATTAGAAGTTCAAAGCTTTCAAAAGATTTTTTGTTATGCAGTGAATAAAAATGGGTTCTAAATTGTGACCTTAATATAACTTCTCACACTTATGGAGTCTCACATATATATATATCAGCAGACAAATGTGTTTTATCAAATTTTGATACAAAAAAAACAACAACGGAAATTCCAAAGCATATATTTTTTTTATGAATTGCTAAATATAGAATGATACAAAATTCAAATGATTTCGAGTTATTTATTTATATAGCTCGGTATGTAATTTGTAACAGTCATTAAAAAAATCTAGTTAGCCAAGAGTAGAGGAGTGATTCCTAATGATTGTTAAAATGATTTCATAAAAAAATTCGAAAAATATACGAATCCAAAATAAAATGTAGACAAAAATCGAAAAACATATAGATATAAACTAAGGATTCGGTAAGGGTTCAAATCTAAGCTGGACAAACTTGAACATTTTTTAAGATTTCAACCAGGTTTTTGTTTTAGACATCTAACCTATAGCCAACCCACAAAGTATCCAACTATTGATCAGTAAATGTCCAGCGATTCCTAGTAAAACAAATATGGAAAAATACTATGGCAAGCCTGATGAGTAATGCCTTCTCTTTTACCGATTCTCTTTGGAGAACTATGGAAAAAGTCTTTACTTAGTATTGGGCTATTTAAAATGTTTTTATATTATTACGTATATACTGTATTTATGAGAGAGAAATTCTTTGGCATAATTTGTGATAATATTTTTTAATTTTCAAAAACAAGATAACATCTTTATTTATATCGTTTTTTTTCTTTTTAATTTAAATCTTTTATAGATAAAACCAAACACACAACTACTTACTTTCTATTTATCAAAAAAAAAAAAACAAAAAAACAAATATTGATCAATCAATAGAATTCTTTTAAGTTAATGAACTCAATTTTAAACAGAAAACTATATACATATATTGTTTTTAATTATCAACAGCAAAAAAATTAACAGATGAAACAAAATATAATGATTTTTTCTTTCCCATTTTAAATAATTACTCAAGTGAAATCAGATGAAAGAATGATAGACCAAAAGAAGTAAAGACTAACCGTAACACCTGCTATCAACTATATTATAGGTAATTAAGCAAATGTTAACACTCATGTAACAGCTAATTTAAATCACAATCAATAAAAAAAAAGTCAATATCAGACAAATGTTTCTTTATCAAAATGCAATGAATTCTTTTCATGGTTTCTTGGCCATAAATTTATGGCCAAAGAAAAAGAAACAAAATGTTATTTGTGTGGTTATTGTAGTTGTTTTTTTTTAAAACTCTTATAAAAGCAGGATAGTCTAAAAAGTTATATAAATATATACGTGTGTGTGCGTGCTCATTTCTATTTTTAAAAATGAAAAAAAGTATTGAAATGGTCTGAGCTGGACATGTTGCTAGAAAGATGACAATAGTGGAATATAGAAGTCTGAAATTCGGTTAGGAAAGATTATAAACGATTTAGAAAGAGACCACATATGAGATGGATGAAAGAAAGGGATGCGGATAAAAGAAGCCATGGATTAGAGAAACTAGATTTAAGTCTTTATTTTGCAGAGAATGATAATGATAGTAAATGAACAGATGACAAGATTCTTATGTTTTAGCTTGAAGACATTTGTCATTATATTACTTACCTTCTTTGACTACATGCCACGATAATGATAAAACTTCATTTTTACCAGCAATAAGAGACAATTTTATGTATAAACAAGCAAGCAACAACAAAGTGACAAATTAAAAGTGTTGGCTGCCTAATTATTGGGCAAAGAAGATCAGACACTTCATGATTTGAGATGTGAAAGTTTATCAGAACAACAATTTAATGTCTTGAAGCGCCTTTTGCTTCCGGAAGTGATTTTTATACTTATATGAAAATCTAAATAAATAAATGATAATTACACCAACAAATATTTTTTAAAATACTTACTGAAAAGCTTTTTTATTTTTGCCGTTTGTATAAATAATTTATTAGTAATCAAATTCAAAATAGTTGTATAAATAAATTTAATAATAATCAGCCGTGGGAAGAGAAGAGAATAAAAGTAAGCAATAAAAATAAATAAATAAATAAGGGAATTAAATTGTTTTTCAGAGCATGCTCAATACATCAACAGCAAAAAACAATCGATCATAATATCAACAACAACAACAAAATTTACTACAGTTTTGGGAATCATATTTAATGCTAATTTTTTTTATCATCTTTATTTATATATATTTGCATGCGTAGGCCCAAATACATACATCAGTGTAGATACTAAGATACATAATGCACGCATTTAATCATATTACTTAATTTTTTTTTAAAAGAGCATATACACAAATGAGAGGGGGGTTGTTGTTTTTTTAAATAGAAAATCTAGATTTTTTATATTAATGAAATACAGTTGGAGCATTATTTAATAAATAATTTACAATCCTATATATTTTTATTCAGTTTAGAACAAATTCACTACAGCACCATTTTTAATTGAAGCTATCATAACATTACAAAATAGCTCTATGATTTATCTTTGATAAAGATCTTTCACTCTCTTCTCCATAATAATAAGGAGAAAAAATATTACAAATGCATTAAAATTGGGGTATTTTTTTAAAAATAAATTTATAAAATCATTGGATTCTTATATTACTTCAATAGATTTCTATATTGATTTTAGAATTTAGAAGTTCACTTGCAATTTCTTTACATTAAAAAATGCATACTTACATATATATATTCAAGTTTCTTTAGATTAACAATATCTGAGTAATTTCAGCAGAAACAATGAAAATTTAAAATTGTGCAGAAGTTCATATATATATAAGGACCTTGTGATGTAACGATTATCATATTTATTTGCTTTGCCTACAACTAGGATTCAAATAAAGATTGATAACACATAATTTTTTTCTAGGATTTAAACGGTTTAGAATTTTTCCCCAGCTAAGTGGTCTAGAATCAATTTAGGTAGACATTTCAAATTGGTAGATAAGTGCTATTTAGTTACTGTGAACTTGAAGTTAAAATAAGAATGAAAAACTGTTAAAAATCCAAACCCATTTAGCAGTTGGGTAGGTGATTAAGGTTTTTAGAAATGGCTGTTGGTAAGATATTTTTCTTCAACGAGTTACTTTAATAAAGGTATATAATATTAATAATAATAACAACAATAATAAATTCATTAAATTAAAAATCCTTTAATAAAAGAGATTCAATATCATATATTGCTAACTGAGGATCAGAGAAAGGAATCTGTGATGTTGCTAAGTGATCAGTAAATATCAATGCAAATAAAACTCACTTTTTTAATTTTAATATTGTAAAATCATTTATGAAATTGTTACAACTTAAGATTCTGATAAAATCAAAATTCAGTGGTACTTACGTATTAGATCTACTGCCATGTTTGTAATGACAGAATGTCTTGTCTTATCTTTCTCCAGTGAAGGAGCTGTGCTTGTGTTTGCAACGGACTAAAAGTCACATTATCAGTTTTGATTTAGTACCATAATGTGTTTATTACTTTGGGGTAATACGCACTTATCCAAAATTCCATAATTTTATTAAAAATGATTACCCTTAAGTAATTATTGATTATTAATTATTAATTTTGAAATTGCTGTAACAATATTGTATTATAAGAAACAATATAACAATTTTTATTATAAATACTGATACATTAAGTGCTAAAAGACATTGATCTCTTGGCTACCATTCTTTTCATTATTTATTTTTTGTTTATAAGTATTGTCTGCACTTTTTTTTAGTTTAATATTTTTTTAGCTTAAATTTGAAAGTAATAAATGATTTTATTAAACACCCATGCATATACAATTACAGCATTTACTTGTATATACAAAAAATCAATACTTTTAACACATTAAAAAAAGATAAAAGAGTTACAATTATCATATATAAAACAAAGCATCTACTAACATCAAATTGAAAGTTATATTATACAAATAAACAATAATAATTCTTCAAGTCATTCAACCATTTAAAGCATTTGATACAAAAATAAAATAAAATCAAATAATTTCTATTTCATAAGAACTGTTTAGAGTCAACGTTAAAATTTTCTTAATAATCTGAACTATTGCTAAAACTTATACAATAAGTTATCAAATATTAATCTAATCTAACATTCACTATTTAAGAAGGTAATCCATATTATCAAGTCAATAAAGTTAATTGTACCACCTTAAATAAAAAAATTCTCTAGTTTAGTGCCATCTATACTAAACTTTAGTCATTAAGTTACATAGTGAATGATGTAAGGTCAGATCTTTATAAACTGTTCAGACAAAATAGCTTGGGTTTAAAACTTCAAAATGGTTAGATTTCAAACTTTTAGTTTGAATAGTAAAATAGGGATAAAGGTGGTTACTAGATGCATAACTGTATAACTTCCATTTTTGAATCTCAAGACTCACTGATAAAGGCAAAAATTTAGAAACTGGTCTGAGATGGGGATTTAAATATATCATTATCTTGTAATCACCAATTACTAGATCTTATTATACTATCTAGACCTATATGGGATTTAATTTATATCATTCTAATGAAAATTAATGCAATTTATATTTTGCATTATTTTTTTTTATTTTTAATTTGTAATATTGAAAATTTAGTAAAGACATTATTATGTTTTTTAACCAAGTATCAACTTGAATAAATTTTATTTGTAATTATTTAGAAAACAATCACTAAAATAAGCTTAATAGTTGTTTTTTTAAAAAATGTTAATGTTTTAAAAGATTTTCTGAGATATTTTTATTTATTTCTAAATCAATTGAAAAATTTTAAGAATCTCAAAAAAGAAATTTTTGCAATCACTTGAAGGTGAATGCATAGAACATATGTTGATTCCCACAAGATACCCCCCCCCCCCCCGCTGATTAGCACTGGAACTAGTTAACTCGTGAGCAGTCGTTCATTTATAAATATGTTATGGATGTTAACTTTAGTGAGAAAAATTCTTTTAAATATGAGATTTTCTTTTTAAAAATAAAACTATCATTTGTAGAAAAAAAAAAAGTATAAATACATATGTTATAAATAAAAGTAAAATAAGATTGAGTGGATCATTAGTTAAAATGAATAAAAGCAAAATTAAATAAAAAGAAAAATCAAATAAACTAAAAGTTTTATAAAATGAAAAGAAAAAGAAATTTTAAATAAAATTAAAAACTCAGAAGTCAGAAGTATAATTCTATTTAATTTTGTTGTAATTGAAAAAGTGATAAGAATGGAAACAGTAAGATTAAATTATGACCTATGGAGACAATAGAAAATAAAAACAGTAAAGAAATAATAAGTAAATAACTCAGATTATATGTAACTAAACAGGAAGTAACTGAAGCTTCTAATGAGTTACATAACACTTTTGCAAGCCTATCAGACCACCCTCCCAGACCATAGATACATTAGAAATAAATTTAATTTTTTTCATTATTTACAAATGAAGAGGAAAGAAAATCAAAGAATAAAAAAGAAAGAGAGTGGATAAAATTTGAGTGAAAAATTCATTTAAATATACAAAGAACATCAAAAGCTAATTCTGGATCTGGAAAAAAGTTATGAGGTTTTATAAAATAAAATAAAAATGTTTTAAATTTTAATGACTTATTTATTTTATCATCTAATTTTTGCTTATAATTAATGCTTGTATCCTTAAAATGTGGTAAATCTGGAAAATTGTGGGCTGCAGTCTTCTCTTTTTTTTTAATGTACCTGGGCACGCAGTATGCGGTGAAGTAGCATAGTAAAAAAGCTAATGCATAAATGCTGGAGAAAAAAGATAGAATATGACTAAAAAAAAAAAAAAACAAATTTAGGTAAAAATTTGTAATAAAAATAAAACATTTAGAGCAATTAATTTTAATAAAATAAATAGTGTTAAATAATCGATTTTGCCAAGTGGGCTCATAAACTATGCTTTCACACATATTAGTAAACTAGAAATATCTATTATGAACAAAATGGTGAGTTTTCCCATGTATATAATTTTCAGAAATGGGTATTATTTATATTTTTTGATATAAGAAATGTCATTATGACATAATAATTAACACATCATACCACTTCCACAATCTGTTGTTCAAATTTAAATTGAGTATACCATGATATTTTTTTTCAGGTCACAGAGTTATATTGTTTTTTTCCCCAGACAGTTGATTCATAATCAACCTTAGTGATAAACGAATAGATATCTAAGTATTTTTAATTAGAGGATAAAGATCCTGGATTAACTGGAGAGAAAAGTGTTGATATGCTTAACGTTAAAATAAAGAAATAAAATCTGTAATATGATACTGCTTTCATTATTAGTGAAAATGTTGAGTTTCTATGGGCATTGAGTTCATGATTGCCTCGGACCATTACATATACATGTCATGTGATTACTTTTTATCTTTATAACTAATTTTACAATTAAATAAATTAAATGACATATATAGAAATTATCGTAATAGTTTTTATTTGTAATACTTTCAGTTGAAAAGATTAGATTTAATACATTTATGTCTTATATAACTTTTGGAAATCTCATAGTGCAATATATTTAATTAAAAACATATAATTTATTTACTAATCCATTCATCAATTTATAATAATAACAAATTGTAGGGAAAAGTTATATATTACACGTATAATTACATTAATATTAATTTTTTAATCAGTTCTTACCAAATTAAATTTATAGTAATTTTGCTAAACTATTTCAGATTTTATTTCTTTAAGTCATTTAAATATAGTGATATTATATTATAATGATTTTTATCATGGCTTTATCATTCTCATTAAATGATTTATTTAGAAATAATCAAACGGCGGCGATAATATCTATTATCTACACACAACATGTATATATAAAATTTACTGTCAAACCTTTATATATACATGTTCCACAATCGTTTTATTACCTTCAATAATCAGTAATTAAAACAATGTCTTAAACGGTATATTTACTTATTAAATATCAATTATTAATTGGCGTTAATATATCCGCGGAAAACTTTCTTCCAGTGCATCAGTTTTATAAGTATATAATTAATAAAACAAGCAGTAAATCATTAACAATCGTTTTCTTGTTCACCTATATTTAATAGCTAGGACTGTGAGAATTAATCAGCTTCTCCATCAACGTTAAATGAATGATCACTCAAAGCTCTGCGACTTCTAAGCTGATCAATGTTTAATGAGTTGATCCGAATCAGAGCTCACATTTTGTTGCTTTATTATGTCGCAACGTTTCGATCAACTTTTATGAGCCTTTAAAAATTACCTAACGGAAATGAAAATTTAAAAGAAACGCTTCTCTTTTACAAGTACAATACAGGAAATAAGTGCCTTGAAAATGATAGCATTGTACAGTTTTATTATTTTTTTAATCTGAACACAAACGTGTAAACAAATTTGTTTTTTTCAATTCATTTTTTTTTCATTAGAAATTTTACCTTACATTCTAAATTAATAGTCTTAAAATAAATATTTTTATATTTCTGTTATACAAATTTATCGTAATTATTACGACACATCCGTGTGCTTTCTCTAGCTTTATACTTAGAATGTACAATTCTTCAAGAGTAGTTTTAAATTTGCGATCTTAGTTATTTTCATTTATTAAAAGCGCACTTAAGTACACGCGTATTAATTTTTCATTGATTATTAAAGAAAGCATCCGTCTTTATTTCGCGGTACACGTACTCTTTTTATATGCTCTCAAGAATGACATGTTACCATGTAAAAATGTGCCACATTGTAAAATATATGCAAATGTTTAGCACATTAAATAAATAAAATCTATGTATTTAGCATTACAAAATGAGATTTATACCGCCGTTTTTTTTTTTAAGACTAATAAATATAATATTTTAAGATTAGCCTTCACTGAAGAATTACTAACAAAACACTAGAAATTAATTCCGGAGAAATCATTTCATATACAAACGAAGAAAGAGGTGGAAGAAGGGGGTGGGAAGAAGAAAATAAGCAAATATTTAAATCCTGGAAATGCAGCCAACTGTGAATGTAATGTAAATAAAACTATTATGAGATGCAAATGTTGTTTATTAATAATATAATCTTGTAGCCAAATAAATGTTAGTTAAAAAAAAAAAAAAGCTTTATATAGCTAAAAAAAAAAAGGTAAATATATACTGAACACACACTTAGTGAAACAACTATATATAGTATTTTGTTCATTTATTAAAGTATCTTCTATCTATATACATATTGATTGAATTAAGTTTATGTTAGTATGATTAGTAAATGTTTCAAACCCAGACCGATTATTTCTTCTAAAAATTGAACAGGTAAAATTTTTTTTGTACTTATGCTGTTTACAAACCTGTATTCCAAGTTACAGTTAGTATCATCAGACTGAAAGATTAATGGAACAATCCTTTAATACATTAACAACAACAATAACAAACATCATTTACATACACGCTTACATGTGTCAAATTGCGCTAAGGAAGACTAGAATTTAAATGACAAGTACTTTAACCAATCAAACTGCGATGTAAAACACACTGTGTAGGTCTTAATATATATTCATACATATATATAAGTTGATTATATATTGGCATAATAAAATCTCAAAACCAAGATAATGAAATAAGATACGAAAATTTATAAAGGTGAAATATTCTCAATATAAATATATTATCATTGGAATAATAAATTTTCCAAGCACTGACTTATGAATGTACAATATTCTTAAATAAAGTTAAACTTTAATCAAATCTGAATTTTCAAAAGTAATATCTAGAAATGTGGTAGATAAAGGGTTATAAAATGCTCACGTGATGATAATGTTTTAGTTAAAAAAAAATACATATATATATACGAAAAAAAAAAGATTGATTTTTGAATGAAGCAATCATCTTTACATAAAGTTCTTTGATAAAACACTGATAAAAGGTTTAAAACTTATTGCAAGTTAATTGACTAAGTTTTTCAGTTTAATTTGGGATAAACATAGCAAACCACATGATAATAAATTTCAATATTAATGAATAGAATTAAAACATCAAAGAAAAAATAAATAAATATAACAAAATATAAAAAAAATCTAACATTTGTTTTTTTTTTTTGTTGTTGTTGTTAAAATCTAATTTTAATTGATTGATAATAATAAAACATATATATACACACAACACCCACATATATATAGCGAAATGTAATTTATACTTAGATAATACTGTGATAAACATACGATAAAAAAAAACTTGTAAAAGTAGTAAAATACTATACTCCATGTTGAATTAAATTACCATGCACTGATTTGCTATTTAAATATTTTTGTCATGGTCGATAACTTGGAGTTCGCATCCAGAGAGAATGGCTTTGATTTTTTTTCCATGTCACAAGCAAGATTATTACCGGGTTAAATGTTCCATAATCAATCTAACTAGCCATCACGGCATAAGCTAGAGAATAACGGTTCTAGAGTAATTTAGATTGAATTTAGAGAAGTGTCAATATACTGATTGTAAAAAATCACAAAATTATTGTACTATGATGTGTAGTTCACTATTGGTAGAGAGGATATCACAATCTTATGATTGCTGAGCTAAATTTTTTTTTTTTTTAGATTTATTGTTACTTAATTTAATAAAAAGCAAATCATTCTAATTTGCTTCAGTAATAAATTAAAAAAAGCACCCCAACAAATGCCTTCCTGCACTATAAAAGAGGGCAGGGTAAGAGGGCAGGATATTGACCCTACCTGTATTCTGTGCCTTAGACAGGAAGAGACTACCGATCACTTCTTCTTGTCTCTTCCTCTTCAAATGCACAACTTTGAACAATTTAAGAACTCACTTTCAGCAAAACATGATAAGAAATCACATCCAAATGAACCTCAAAATGGCAATTGAAAAAAGTGTTTTCTCCAAAATTCGGTTTTAGGCCATAATTAACTTCTCCATCTGGGCTTTGCGCTGCAAGCTGATGTTCCAGGCGGAGACCCTGAATAATATATCCACAGCATTTTGGCAGATTTTAAATAAAGAAATGGATAGGGATATGCACACTGTTGACCCCTTCGCAGCTGCGCAAACCTGGGACTCCATTGCATTCGGATAAAGCTCTTCCACAACTTTGCTATTTGTCGGGTCGCTGTTGACTAAAATGTCCCCCAAAAGGGGAGAAGCCAACCAAGAATAATGACGTTATTTCATACTAATGAACAAATGTACACATCAACACTTCTAAACACATCATAACCTTAAACCACTCAATCAGCAATACACTAAATCTAGAAAATAAGCTAAAATGTAGATCATCTAACCTGGATACAATGCCAATCAGAACAAAATATACCTTACATCACTTCATGAAACTGAAACATGGATACTAGTATTACCTACTAACAGCACCTCATTTTAATCTTCCCTGCTGCATTTACCATAAATAGATGTTGGAACTGGAGGAACAGAGAGAATGAACTTTAGAGAAATCATGCTGCTATGATTTATTTTTGAAACATTAATCAAATCATAAATGTTTCCTGCACAAAACATCAACTCAACTTTGAACCTTTTTCCTTTTTTTTTTTTAACATGCTATCTTATAACCTTTTACTTGTTTTATGCTTTTTAGTCTGTATTTCTTTGGTCTAAATGTGTAATAAATTTGTTTTTGAAAGTAAAAATACACTTAAATTATTTTTATGAATAGCTAATAATAACATTTAAAAATTTAAAAACTATGATAGTATAATCAAAATATCATTATTAGTAATGCTACAGTCCATAGTAATGATGATATTAATAATTAATAAAATACTTCTATAAAACAACCATATTAGTATTATTAATGTTAAATAATTAAATATTTAGAATAGAAATAATGATACTAAATTTTTTTATATTTAATTGTAACACTTTTAGCTTGATATGAATATAGATCTTATTCTATATTATTCATGATGAACATTTATAAAAAAGCATAAAGAATTTTGGATTTGAAAAAAAAAAACATCAACTAAAATATTATTTATTATTTATATGTATATCTTTCAAAATGCATGTGACCAATTTAAAGAATTTTGAAAACTACTCTATAAACATCTGTAGCAGTTGTATTTTATTAATATTATGACCAGAAATGATTCTTTCAATTATTGCCATTTAGACTAATAAATAAGCTAAATAATTTGTTCTTTTAAAATATATGTGTTCACACAGGCATGTTTTTATAAGAATATATGGATGGACCTATATATATATTTAATGATATCTATACCCATATTTGTTTTTGCATATAATATTTATATCATAGTAGAAGTGATTCTATGTTCACTGGCATAGATATTTCATTCTCATCACAAAAGATTTTTCTTATATGAAATACATCACTAAGTTCAAAGATTAGTTACATCTGATGTAGAATATTTAGGTAAAAATTATAACAAACCACATATGCATCATAAAACAATCAATAAAATCATATAGATATTTCAACAAAAATTTTTCATTGGATAAACCAAATGTAATAATATTTTTGATACTACTTTAGCTCATGTCTGAAAATGATGTTGTCAGCTAAACATATCGGCTCAATTGAACTGACAAAGAAATGAATATCTATTGGCCATAAGTTGTGGCTTGAGTTTTTTTCGCAAAAAATATTCAATTTTGCATTAAATCTGTTTTTATTATATTTTTAAACTATTTAATTAAAAATTTAGAAACTCATGATGAAGTGGTTGATAGATTTTCCTGCCATGTTTACAATTTGGGCTTGAAGCTTAAGAAAACTTGAACATTTTTTCAGATAATTTAAGATTTCCAAGTAGACCTATGATTATTTTAGATAGCAGATTTATAGCCAATATAAGTAACAAGTCAATTAGTGATCAATGCAAATGAGTATCTAACTATTTTTAGCTAGAAAAAACAAGTCTTTAAAACTCTCAACACAAGATAATTAACTATTTTGGTGAGCTATGTCTTAATCATTATTTCTTTGTTAGGAAGATGGGAGAGATATTTGCCGTGTAATCAATTATTTATGCCAAAGTTAAAATATTATCTGATGTTTACTGGAGAAAAGATGGTATTTTATTTATTGATATAAGCTTTTTATTTTGAAAAGAAATCTGGAAAATGAAGCTGCAGTATATACTATATTAATATAGATTACTTCAGTTATGTGATTCTAAAAAATATATATAAACAAACAAAAAATAAAAACAATAAAATGTAATAAATTCCACAATACAGCAGCAGCTATTTTTCCATCTCAGAGCACTGTAAACGATCAGGTTCATTAATGACATTACTTCAGGTTACTTTAAAATACATATATTTTATTTTTAACTTTAATGTAGTATAAACTTTAATGTACATAAAATGTTTTCCAAACATAAAGCTAAAAGTTTAATAAAATTTAAAAAAATTTATAAAGTATTTTTCTTAAGTGATAAAATGAAAATTATCAATTTATTAATGATAGTGAAGATGATAAAACATTTTTATATTGCATTAGAAATCTTAAAGTTTGAAGAGTTTAACCAAGAATCCCAAATTAATAATACTATGTAGGAATGGCTGCATTCCAAAATTAACATGGACTTAAAAATATTAAGCAATAAAGAAGGCAATCTGCTGATTATAAAATTCGAATTATATTTCCACAGGTAAAAAAAAGTTAAGAATATTGTCCAAAGTGTATTTAACTGTAATAAAAGTCTGACATTTGCTATTTATTTTATTAAAAAAAAAACAAACAAATACAATGCATTTTTTTTATTGTTTTTCTTTTTTGAGTAAATGTATACACAAACAGTAAATTGATTTTTAAATTCATTCACTCAATTTGTTATTAATAACAATATTATTATTTTTTTAAATTTTTGTTTATAGTACAATTTTAATATATATAAATAATATACGCATCCCGTGTTAAAAATATATGTATGTGTTGAAAAGCATTCTATAGTTACAATTCAGTAAGCTATATACATTCTATTGTAATCAAAGCTTATCAATAAAATATGAGGTATTATTATACATATGAGATGCATGATGTAAGCTAAAGGGCCTTGAAGCAAAATATAGTGGATATTAAAGCTCTTTTGTACCTTAAAAAGTAAATAAAATAACACAATAAACATAATGGTCCGGATCTAACATCACTTCAAGGGATTTTAAATAGAGGCATTTTTGCTGAAATCAGGCTTGCCACATACATAAACTTTGCCATCTGGATGACCAGATGCAAGGTGATTTTTCAAAAATTACCATCTGATGAATTTAATAACTACTTCCTCAACATAATTAAAAATATCCAAGAAACAGACAGGAGAGAGGCAGATCCATACCTGGACATATTAATCTGGGAATGCACAACTGGCCTAAACAACACCTGACCAACCAACCCCTAAATAATTTATATGAAAATAACTATTAAGAATAATAAAACTCTCCCACCATAGCTCACCAAAACAGGGCTCACTAACAATGGTATCTCATTATAGGCTAGATAAATGACACATTCACCTTGCATCCACTGATTAAGTTCTTTACTAACTATCATTTTGTATTCTACTAACATTTGGATCATACCTTTGTATATATCACCTTGTAATTTCACATAGTTTAAGTTTCTTTTCTTTGTATTCGCCTATAGGTCAAATAAAATTATTTTGAAAGAGAAAATAATTATTTTTTATTGATAGACTTTTTACTTAAATATATATACAAAACAAACCACGTGCAAACTTTTTCTTTGTAAATCTTGATTTATTATATGAACTATTTTTTTATTATAAAGTACAAAAAATACTCCAATGTTTCGATTATATTCTTTTATAGTCTTTATCAAGGAATAATTAAAAAATACAATAAATAAAATAATGAATATAAATATTCCATAATAATTCAATACATATAACTCTTAACCTTAAAACTCTTCTAACAAACAATCTTAAATTTCCATTACATTTCTTAAATATCTTTCTTAAAATAATCTCCTATAATTGTTTAATTGACAAAGGCTATAGTCAAAACGTTGGAGTATTTCTTGTGCTTTGTAATAGAATAGTTCATATAATAAATCAAGGTTTATAACGAAGTTTGCATGTGGTTTGTTTTATATATTAAAATTAATGGGTTATTTTTAAAATAAAAGACCGTGTTTGTTCGTTATTGCTTTAATTTTTTTACTTAATTCATGCATAATTGTTTTTTTTTTTTAAAAAAAGTTACTATTTACATATATATAGAATAGCAATAACAACATCACGTGATTTTCGTACCCTACTCAGATGCTTTCAAGAGCAATTGCTTCACTTTATTATATAAGTATCTATGTAAATTTGACTAATCAATGAATACTTGAATTTTTATTTGTAAATATAAACATTATATATATTGTTTATTATTTGATATATAAAAACATTGTTTACATGTAATTTAGTATGCATTAATAGGAATGTAATAGTTATTTTTATATGCATTGATTTATATCAGATATAACTTTAATTGAAAACATACATTATTAATCTATGCAATGTGATGATTTGTAATGTAAAATTGTCTTTCCTTAGATGAAATAAAAAGTTTCTATACATAGAAAACCATATGTCTAGAAATTCTGTTAATTATGTTAAATAACTTCCCCGCTTATATCTAACATAAATACACCTATTTCTTTCTATCTACAATTCTTTAATAATTTACTATTACAACATCACTTTGTTAGTACTCATACATTTTCTTTTCTATTATATTTTTAAAAAAGCTGTCCCATTAGTACAACTCTACTATCTAGTCAAGCATTGGTGGCCTAGCAGTTAGCGTAGCTGCCTTCCAAGCAGCTGGCCCGGGTTAGCTTCCCGGTCAACGCTTAGACATATAAAAAAACAACCTCTACTATATAGTTACACTATCTATCTCGAGACAGAGAGTTTAACATGCATACTTACTCCTTACATAAAATGCTTACTAAATTCAATATTTCTTTGAAATTATTATACAAATTCCATGCAATTAAAAAATATTACAGGCTTAACATATAGAACATATTTTTTTTCTATTTAAAAAGTGAAACACGAAATTATAATTTCAGTTGCTTATTTTGTTTTGGTCTATGAATTTGCAGTTGTAAATAAACAAATAAGGGAATTTTAAAAAAAGCTTTTTTTAAAAAAAAAAAAGAAAAGAGTTTATAAGTATATCTTACCTAAAGCAAAGCCATCTTTGGTCCACTGAACCCGCCCTTGTAGATGGTCAACAGCACATCTAAGTATAGTTGACTTTCCTCGAATTACTGATGTATCATTAGGAATTACCCTAAAGGTTTGTATTGATGCGGAAACTGTAAAATAGAAAAGAAAAAAAAATTAAAAATTTGAATAGCAAAACACAATATGTATAAAACAACACATACAAATTACAAAAAACAAATGTCTTGAATAAAAGAAGCGTGAATTGCATTGGCAGTTGATTAAGCAGTAGAAGTGGATTCTGATGTGCAAAACTATATATATATGTATAAACATTTTGGGCAACTGAGTTAATTAAAATTGATACACTTTGAATTTCAATATCCCTTTAACTCATGTATCACATAAATATTTATTTTGTTACAGGTAGCCTCTAAAGTTGTAAGAAATAATGTTTCAAATAAATTGACACTATTTTGATCTATTATGAAGTTCATCTGTTATATTGAAATATCTACCAATTTGTTATATATATATATATTGTAATGGTACAGAATGTGGGGTGAACTTGGGGTAATGGCTTTCATCATCATCAATCCCAGTTAATGACAAAATATAACATTTAAATTTGCAAATAATATGAATAAATATGAACAATGAGACTGAG
The DNA here is from genome assembly GCA_028023455.1 of Epiperipatus broadwayi. Taxonomy (NCBI): domain Eukaryota; kingdom Metazoa; phylum Onychophora; class Udeonychophora; order Euonychophora; family Peripatidae; genus Epiperipatus; species Epiperipatus broadwayi. The sequence continues at coordinate 12,198,931 of JAQFVV010012411.1, forward strand.
AAATGAGCAAAACTGACTATAATTTCACTCAACATTACAGACAAGAATAATAATCATTCATCATTATGAATGATCAACAATAAAATCAACAGTCAATATTGTGACTGGCTTTGAAATGGGTCTATTATAGACAAGGCTGATTATTTAGTCACTGCCAAACCTAGGTCAGGAATACAAACCATAATTATCTGGCTGCACAAACTTAAGTGCTAATCCATAAGAATATAACAATTAAAAAAATAATATTTGGATACTAAAACATGCTGATCATCATCAATGCTCTCTGTCTACTTAGTGATATGCTGGCCAACTATAAACTTAACTACTAATAAATATTACACTAAATAAAATGTAGTGCATGGATTTTAAAGGATATCCCCTTTCTGCCATCCAGCATTAGAGAAGTAATGAAATCATCATCAACTGGATGTCCATAAACACTAAACATAACCTCTTTTATATAACAGACGATTATGCACAAATCCAGATGAGTAAAATCTCTATAACTGTTACTATGAGCAAGAGATATATTATAAACATAATATTCTAAAATTATTTTAGAATTGAGTGAATTCACTCGAATAACTTTAACAATGAAATATAAATTTATTAATTAGAAACAATAAAATGAAATTAAAGTCTGCTGCATATAAATATAAATTTGGCATTCTTAGTTTGATTAATACAAAATGAAATAAACTATCACATTGTGATTTGCAAATATCTCAATAGGTTTATATAAAACATACATATGTCTGCACACAGATGTACCTGTATAAATAAAATGAATATATTCAAATTATCATAAACTAATAATAAAAATATGATTAATTTTAATATGTGTCTACCTGACACACATCTATATAAACAAGCAGACATGGTGTAACATATGGGAATTATCATATAATAATAAAAAATAAACTTCACATATTAATGGTATATAAATAATGACTGTTTTCACATATATATGTGGGGACCCATGGAAATGTATGCACACATTAACATTTATATTATATATTTTAATTTGTCAAAATTATAAATTTATTAAAAATATATTTTAACAAGACACAATTAATTCCATGTTGAAAATATACATAAAATTCAAACATACATGTGTATATATATAAATAGATAGTATGAATCAAAGTTATTAATTCATTATTTCTAATGGTAAAAAAAATCTTATTACTTTTTAAAAGTATACATATATATATATTACTTCTTTGATAGCCCATCAAAGTTTTTCTTTTTTTTTCACTTACTCTTAATTAATTGTAAATGTCTTAATTTTTAATCTGCTGTGCACACTGTATACATATACAACAGTCACTTTGTCTGTGTTTTTCTGTCTATAGATGAAACAGCACATGACAGCATAGTAATACTGAAATATTTTGATAAGTTGGTCCATTATAATCATATCTGTAATAGAGTAGTATAATTCCCCCATTGACATTTTTAGGGAAGGTATAAGTCACATAACTGATGACAATCAATCAGCTCTATTAGGTCTCTATAATTTAATAGACTTCAGGCATGTCATCTAATATGCATATAAGCTATAATGCACAAAAAATCCAGGTCTTGTTTCAATGTGAATTCAAACTCTACCAATGTGACATTAGCAGCAGCAGCTGACAAGTTCTCTGCATCTTCAGTTATAACTTCATCATAATAATGCTAATAATGCTGTCATAATCTGTCATCTAATCTTTTTTCCAACTTTTTTATAGTCAGGATGAAATTTAAAAAACCACATTAATTAAAGGTATGGTTTCTTTATCTTGATTGAAAAAAGTTAATGACTCTTTTCAATTCATCTTAAGCCTTCCAAAAACAACTTTGTCAGATTTTTATCAAAATATGTTATACAAGCTTTAATTAAAAAAATTTCTTGATCTAATCAAAATGGATAGTGAAATTTTATAATTACCAGTATATCTATTGTAACATAGAAACTTGCTTGTTTTAATTTCAAAATCAGAATTAATAAAATATTAATTAGACCTTTTTAAATGTTTAATTAATAATATATGTCTTTAAATTCAAAATTATTTGATCATTAACTAGTACTCCAATGTAATATAGAAAATATCTACAAAAAATGTTTGTGTTTATTTCTACTTTTCCTTTCAACTTTATATATATATGCACACACACATTACTATGTTGTTGTAAGACAAGAACCACATAAACATCTCAATATATATATATTGTTGAATTGAAATGAGTTTTAATTAGCGATGTATTAACATTAATTTTGAGTTGTTACAATAGGTTGAGAAATTGCCAAGCAGTGATGATTCCATGCTACCATTTGTTTATAATATATTACTATTTAGTTATTTCCTCTTATCTGCCTTTGGAAAAAGAATTTTATGCTGAAGTGTTTTGGGTATTTAGCACAATACATTTACATCACTTTTTATACTTTAATGTAACTTATATTTCTAAAAAGCAGGTGTATACTATTTTAAATAAGATACATATGAAATTAATCATCATAAAGCCCTGCATGTTTAGTGCAGTAGTAGAATATGAATTCTAGAGTTCAAGACCTTAAGATTGGGATTCAATTCTGTCATTGCCAGTGCTCACATTTTTTTTATAAAGTGCCAAGCAATAACTATTTCGATTAATTTTGCCTTCTTGGTTTGGTGCAGTGGTGGTAGAATAGCAGACTTTGGAATTCAAAGTCCATGGATAATGGCACAGCTGTAAAACTTCCAGTGCTTGAACCTTTTACAAATTCTCAGCATTGAATACGATTTATTTATTTAATAACAATAATAAACAATCTATTTATAAAAGTCCGTTATGTTGTTTTTATTCTCCTGTGATTTTTAAAAATAAACTGATGCTGGCATGATATTTGAAAATCAAAATTTTGACAAGTTGTTATATTTTTCAAACTCTTTTATCTTGTACAAGAATCTTTTATAAAAAAAACAATCTGATACTTTAAATATTTCAGATCGCAAGAGTGCAACAAAAGCATATACCTGTTTAATAATCAAATTTTATTGAAGATCATATGAGCATTTTTTATCTGACACTTTTGATTACCTGTGAGTAACATAAACTAGAAAATAATAAAGAGACGCGGTAGCAAAAGAGAGATAACATAGTTAATGATAATTGAAAATAGTAATGCAAAAAATGATAAACTTTTAATGTTGCTCTTTGATAAATGGAGATAATAAAGTAAATAATTATGGAGTAATGAAATCTATTTGACAACATTAGGTTAACTCCCCTTCTTCATTCATTTAGAAAAAAAAATATTTTTTTTGTTAATAAATGCCAATCTTTACAGTGCTTAATTAAAATTGCATGTAATCCAACCAAATCATTAATAAATGATATTTTTCTGACAAGATAGATGAAAGAACTTTAATTCTCAATAGATTTACAAGAAGATTGAAAATCTTTATATTATCTGAAAGATGTTAAGATTTCAATAATTATACTTCAAAACCTACTATGAACAAAATGATTTGAATAGATTATTATATCTTTAATATGAAGTAAAAAATAATAATGTTACACATCTCTGCCATTGATTTAGTTAGTAACATACATAGTCTATATCATTCTACACATATTTATACACACATAAGATTTTTTATGAGTTCAGAATTATAGGGGGGATGAGGACTAAACAAAAACTTATTTATAAAACTTCCTTATTATATCTCCATTATGCTAATATACAAATTTGGATATTTTACCTAACAAATAAAGTGAATTAATGATGTCAGGATAAAGACAAAACTTAAATCATGGGACCAGAAGCAAAAGGAATGTATCCCTGCTAGTGATAAAAGACATCATATCACAATTTTTTTTTATAGCTAGTACACTGAAGATCATGTGACTAACCCAGACTTTTCAACTACAAAGAACTAGAGACCCATTTTCTGACTAATAATTGAAATGCTACTGAGTTGACCATGGGGAAATTATTTTTTAAAAGGTCCTAAGTTTATTAAGATATTTTTAGCTGCTTAAAAACCCACTTAGATTAAAACCTGAAGTTACTGATAATGACAAAAAAACACATCTGCTTCACTTTAAAGCTCTCAATAATAGACTAATGCAACTATTTAATATTCTTAATTTTTCTGCACTTTATCTGCATATTCATAAAATTTCATCAAGTTAGAATTATCATAAAATTCCTGTAGAAATTCTTAACAAAACTAGGATGTCACTTTTGTGCCATCCTATTTCAAAAAGACACATTTTGGACAGTTATAAGAAAAAGAATAGCAGTTGCTATATCATCATAGTTAATTTCTTCGAAGGTCTATGTCTGCTCATTATATATGTATTGTGATTCATAACACAGCAAGTCTTTCAATACAACTCTGGATTACTAAAAATCATAATCTGAACGCAGTATATTTAATTTGAATTCATAGCTTTTTTTAAACCTTGATTTATGAGCATTTGTTCTTTTTTGCTCAGATAAATAATAATTTATAAAAATACAAATTAAGTTCATTATCTAACACATTCACAACAGAGTACAATCTTAAGAATATTAAACTTTCTATACAGTAGAGCCACCAAGAACAAACATTTGTAATTAATGGATGCAGGAAGGTTTGTCACAAATCCCTATCTAGTTCATACTCATCCAACATCCCCGGACTAGTTTCTAGCTTGTAGCTTTTATCAATGAGAAGCCTTGGATTTGAGAGCACTGCATTTAAACCTTAGGATATAATGCAACTCTCCAGCAACCACCTTTTACCTATTTGATTAATTATAAAGCTAGGAGCCTAAAATGAAAATATCATAATGTTTTCATCACAAGCTCACTCTCTTGTATAGTCATATAAGATTTGAACTCAGTTCAGCATCCATACACTGTGGTGTCTTTGGTTTTTCAAAAACCACAGTCACCATTATCTTATAAGCAGGATAAGAATAAAATCATCAAAATATCACATGATATTTGTAAGTATATGAAATGGTGATCATGTGATGACAGAGTAATCTTATCGATAAAAAATTTGGGTTTATAAACAGATACAATTTTATTTTTTTGAATATTTATGATAAGATACTTATATAGTCATATAAGATTTGAACTCGGTTCAGCATCCGTACATTGTGGTGTCTTTGGTTTTTCAAAAACCACAATCACCATTATCCTATAAGCAGGATAAGAATAAAATCATCAAAACATCACATGATATTTGTAAGTATAGGAAATGGTGATCATGTGATGACAGAGTAATCTTATCGATAATAAATTTGGGTTTATAAACAGATACAATTTTATTTTTTTGAATATTTATGATAAGACACTTATAAAGACATACATTTTTTAATGCTAATCAAAACTGTAATAATGGTCCTAAATTCTTTGGCATATATGCACAGCTATACGTTTGTTAATATTAATTTTTGTTAATATTTTGAAATAAAAATACTAGTTAAGAGGTAAAAGTAAAACAGCTTTTAATCAGACCACTACAAATTAAACCGAATATCGCTCATGGAGGAACAATGAAAAAAAACAAAAAAACAAAACATTACTTAAACCATTTGCTGAACGATAAAGACTGCTAAAGTTTTTCTCCTTTGTTTTATCCTTTAGCTAAGAATAACTAATTTGCCAACTAATATTGGATAATTGTTTGGATTGACTAGGAAATGATTATCTGAAAGAAAAATTCTAACTAAAACCTGAAAAAAAAAAAAAAATTCAAATTTATCGAGCCTGTATTCAATTCCAGATCATGGTTATGAGAGGTAAATGCGTTGCCACTGTATTATGAAGAGAGAAGATATACAAGTTTTTTTTATGTTTAAGGTCAATAGCCATTGTCAAAAGATTATGTGTATTATTTTCTGCAAAGACACTGACTGATTCCATTACACACTGACATTCACACACACACATATATATATATTAATTATTTACACTGGCAATGATAATAGATGGCGCTAAAATCTCGAATGTGGATCTGGCTTTTTAAAATATATTTTTTTATTATTTCCACGAAGTTTTTCTTTTTTTTAAATAAAAATAAGTAATGCAATAGGAATGTATTAAAAAAAAGTACAACAGAATACTTGAACCAATCTTTTTTATTATAATTACTTTTTTTTTCAATGGATCTTTTGACTAAAGTAAAGAAAAAAACGTCATCAGCAGTGACAGACCACCCCTTCATTAGGAGAAATGAAAAAATTGTTTGAAGCAAGTTATGAAAAAGGGAAAAAAAAACTAAAATAGAAATAAATAGTTTATTTGAGAAAATTCTCTAGTCCATCTCAAGGTTTAATAATTTTTTTAAAAATTTTTTTTCCAAAAATTGAAAACTATACAAAACAACTGTTACGGTTTTTTTCTCATTAAGTGCAGCTGTAATATATATATAAGTAATGTTTTAACTTAAATCTATTACTTGGCAACGTAAATATAACGAAATGAGTATAGATTTAATATAGATATATTAAAAATTGCACCAATTTATAGTAAAAGAAATATACACTATTATACACTGCTACACCAGCATAGCAGTGCCACCTGTTTCATTGCTAATATATATACAGTACAATATTTATTTTTATAATATGATAGTATAAATGAACACCATGATCTTTGAAATTTAAGGCGATTGAAACTCAATACTAGCTACTTAAAGATATCAAACAACCACGTGACCTACCAAAATATGAGTTATTCCAATTTTATATATGTAATGAATATAACTAATAGTAAAGATGTATCAGAATGTACCTGCAATATCGTCAATAAGTATTAACAATACCCCAGACATCATTGTAGATATAAGACTAAGAATTATAACAATCATCAAATGCAGTGAATTATACATTCAAATTATATTTACAAAAATTTAATTTTTCTATAGATATATAGCAATGAAATTTTAGTTTTTATTTTATTATATAGAATTAACATTTTTTTCATATTAAAATACTACCAAAATTTAATTTCCATTTTCTTAAATATAATTTAATACCGATTCTGGGTGACTGATTTATTTCTTCTTAATATTTAACTAATACTTCAGGAATTAGACTATGCACATGTATATATAAAATTATAAAATCTTGTTTGGATAAATTTAACATTATATATGTAGTAGAATATAAAAAAAAGATAAAACGATAAGATAAACCAGATAATAGATAATTGAATATATAAAATGTTTTCCAAAAAACACTGCAATTATTAATTAATTTTTTTTGACTAAAAAAAATCCCATTTAGTATAGCTTTTTTCCCTTTCTTTCTATATTTCAAAAATCTGCTTTATATTCTGCTTGCTTTAAGTTAAAATTGATTTTCCATATTTTTTATAGCAACAGACAAAATATCCTGCTTGGTAGAAAGCTGAATAATTTTTATCTACTAACATTTTTATATTTCATCAACCGCAACTATAAGTAATTTAGAAAACTGAATATAGGAATATATCTATTTTTATTAAGATTTTAGTGTAAATGATTATGGAAAGTCATGAATGGCAATAGTATGTCAGAGGTAGGATATTCACTATTAAAACTGCCTTGCATTAGGCTAAGTTGAAGATATAAAGTGGATTTATAAGATCTAACATTTTAAAATCCAGGAGTAATTTTATTGCTACTCATTCAGTTGAGTTTTCATTTAAAGTATTCTTTATATCATTAAAAAGTTTTTATATAGAAATTTATTTTAGAATAAAAACGGAGACTTGGGACGCACTAATTTCTTCCTTATGCAATGAAAACTTGCTACACACATATATATCTTATATATATGATTAATGAAAATAATCAAATTTGAACATTAACAGATTAAAAAATTCGCAACAAAGTGTCTAATATTTAATATTTTTCAAACTGCAACTAGTAATTTAAGTTCTATAACTCTCAGTAGCATTAGGGTGTCATGATATTTATTGATAATAAATATCAGCTAACATTATGCATTAGTCTAATATATATATATATATTAAATCATAAATTGTCATGTGATATATATATCCTGTATACTACAACAGCTAATAGTTGATTCGATGTTAGACTAGATCAGCTACTAGGAAAAAAGTTCTAACGTTTATCATTTGAAACGAAATATAATGATTTAAAGAAACAAGAACTATGCTGGTAATAGGGTAGTGTTGTGAGATTACTATGTAATGAGTTAGCTAATAAATGATATAAAAAATTTAAATACTGTGAACATATTATATTGATTTCACTACTATATCATGATGCAGAATGTAAAGAAGTAAATTATAGTCACATTTAGACTGCAGTACCACACAATGAAAAATTCCGTGGTGCAAAAGTAGTGTATCCATCTGATGGGCCTCCGACTTGAATTTAAATAAATTTGAATTTTTTTTTTCTAATAAGCTTTGAATTTTTATTTTCAGGTAGCCAGGCTATTAATACCCTATTTAATCATTTAATATTGGTTGATAAATAAGTGCATGTTTAGCTAAAGTATAAAACAAGAATGAACAAATACTCTAACAAAAATCACTGAATCATTGGACAAGTTAGTATTGTTTTCTCTTTTCATTGATCTTATAGAAAGAACTGTTGGAGAAACTTTATTTTGTGCTGGGATATTTAAATGCTGTTTTATCATTCCTTTTCACTTTTTGATTACAAAATATATACTACATTAATATTTTCAGTTTATGATTTTATACTACACTAAACTGTATACAATATTTAATTCTATACAGTATATAAAATTGATTTATCTTGTTTATGAGTTATCTTGATTACTGAGTTCTCTCTCTAAAATTTATCTCAACAACCACATCCATACATTAATACATACATTGTAATGGAAAAGAAAAATTGATGATGATACATAATGAAAGATGGGCCTTTCTTCAGTTAAATTATCTATGTTTGCTGCTATTATCAAGATATATATATATAAAATGATAATAAAATTTAAGTTGTTTAAAATCAATAATGAGACTTTTTATAAATTCAATTTTAATAAATTCTATTAAAAAATCAAAACAGAAAAATCGAGTTTAATAACATATTTTTTTGATCACATTACTTGAGTTTAATAAAAAAGGTGATATCAGACTTTGATCTTTTCTTCAGATCTTCATCAGAGTAAATGATAAATAATTGAAAAAGTTATACACATATAGAACTTCACCTTTGGAGTGGGTTAATATAATTAATTTCATCTCTCTATTCAGAATGATAAGAATTAAACAACAACAACATGTTATAATGAGAAACAAATACTTTTATTTTCTAATATTTGCAAGTGTCTTTTCCTCTGTACAATTGACCCAATAATTGGTGCTGTTAATTGGTTATTACTACTTATTTTTATTAATATTTTGATATAATCTAAAAACTTGAAAATTGTAATAATAGATATTTTTTGGTCTGGTATGCAGATATTTCCCATCTGGTCATGTATATTGGTTACAATTGAGTATTTCCTGAACCTTGATCAAACATTTTAAATACTTTTACAAGTATAAATACACATATGGTTAGGAATTATTAGTTTTATTTTGATATTTAAATTGCTTGAAGTCTCACTACAGAAAATTATTTTGAAATTTAAAAATAAAAATAAAAATTGAAGTTTGTTTGCCACATTATCAAAATATTTTATACATATCCCTGCCAGTGCAAAAAGCTTTTTGCTAGGATTAGCTGGCGCAGAGTAAATACTTCCTTTAAAAATAACACATTAAGAAAAATCTTTAAATTAATGCCAAAAATTCCACAAATAATACTGAAATGATATATATGTTAAGTAATATATAAAGTGATCTATTCTCTTGTCATAAACACTAAATTAAAAACAATAGTTAGCTAGAAATCACATTTTAGAAATAAGCAAGAAAATATAGTTTTTTATATGATTTACAAAGATATTTTCTAAGATTGCACAACATACATGAAGAAAGACAAGTATATATATATAAACACATTCAAGACTATATAAACTTATCTATATATTCATGCTAATTACATGAATATTGGATGATTCAGTTTTGTTGGCTAAGAGTTAGATGTCTGAAAGTAAAATTCCAAGCCTGTATAGAATTTCAAAAGTGTCAAATTTTATCTAGATTGGATTTAAATTCATATTGTTGATATGAGAGGCAGATGCATTACTACTATTACTACACTATAAGATCTTTTGAGTATATATATATATATGATGAAAATCTTATTTGGATCATATTAGTGTAGTAATTTTATTAATTTGCCAAGGCATCAATGGAATAACATTATATATATATACACGTAATATTATAATTTAATCGACAAGTGATAAATCTTTTCCATTAGTACATTTGATATTATCTATATTAGATAAATATATTAATGATTATTATTAACCAGGTATTAGGGTAAAGATTATAATATTTTTACACAAGATAAACTTTTAAATTTAATTAAAGATTAAGATAAATATATCTAATTTTATTAAATAATTATGGAATGCCTACAACCTCCTCTAACACAAGTTTTTTTAAAAACAATGATAAAAATCCAAAAGAGAGATCAACTCCTGACATTTTTGAAAACACTCAAAAACACCTGGACACTATACAATATAAGAAACTAACAATATTAAGAAGCAAGGCAAAACTCTCCATACAATTATGTGCTAGTATAAGAGATAGTAATCATGTAATATTAAAAAGGAAAGGAAAAGGAGGGGGGGGGGAGAGAAATCAGCTAACAAATATATGAAGGATTTAAAGTTCATGCCATTTTGCATTTATAATACGACAACCTAGACTCAACAGAACTCCAAATAGAAACAATAAGATAGTCAAAACAACATTGTAAACCTATTATGTTTGGTTTGATATCAATGTACACATTAGAAATAATAAAATATCATTGAAACTAAAACCACATAGTATCATTAATTCAACTCCATCTTTCTTTTTTCCACATGTAATATTTTAGACATACTTAAAAACTCTATTTACCACACATTTTTAGCAAAATTCTCATTCGGATAAACAATGTATAACTGAAGTAATGTGATACTTTGTTAATTTCTTGGGAAATATATAGAAAGACATATGAAAAAGGTAAATGATATTCAAGTTACATTTATAGATGCACCCAAACTCTTCAGTTGACCTATGATTTAATTATTAGCAATTATAAATCAACTGATAACAAGTAAGTTCTAGACTGGGGAGAAAGATCAATTCTTAAATAATAAATAATTGTACATAGATAATCAAAAAATCAGAAAATGATTATGAATGTTATAGAAGTTTAATACAATAATTTATATTACTAAAAATTAGCATGCACATATTATTGTACATTTTATTATTAGGAGTTTACTCTATTAAAAAAATATTTATTTGAGAGAGTTAGTAGTCTCTCATATGATGAGCAATTTAGTAAAGTAATAAAGTAGTGGATTGAGAGTTGAAAATTCCCGGAAAGATTCTTAGCTCAATATCATAAAAATCTTACTTTATCAAATTCAATGGCACTGTTGTGCTCAACCTACTAATATGACACATGTCACACGACCTCTGGAGTAACTAATGAAATAAAAAATAGAATTGCTGTGTTCAGTCTATATAATGTTGCTCAAACTTCATATTATCTTTTAGTTAACTAACATTATAATTATTTTATTTATTTCCTGGCTCATTTATTAGATGGAATTGCTTGATTGCATGTAACCAAAAAATATTAAACGATGATTATTTCTTCCATCACACAGATAATACATTTAGATTCAAAAATTTTATTTAGATTAGATTTTCTAATTTCTAGCATAAAATATAATCATTATTTTTAAATATGATATTAAAATTATTTATATAATTTGTTACATCAAATATAATTTGAAGAATCAATTTTTTTCAAAAAACAGTTATAGAACATATATATTTAAATAAAAAATTCGAAGTGACATCTATTGGATTTATTAAAATGTAATCAAAATGAAATTTCAGATTGTTTTTAATTTAATAGTGCAATTACATAATCTCTATAAAAATGCTTGATTTTTTTATATCTCGCTTTTATTATTCAATTAAAATAAATTTTGATGTTAATTATAATTGTACATTTGAAGATTTGAGAACAAATGAATAAAAATTAAGTTAAGATTACATGTTAAAATGCCAATTTTATTTTTTTCGATTTTGCTCTAAATTAAACTGAGATTTAGTATTTTTTTTTTTTTAAAAGATTATTTTGATGAATATTTATAACTATTTTGAAATTTTAATATCAAGAAAATATCATCAAAATAAATGTTCAAAATGTGAAATATATCTATGTGTGAGTGTATATATATATGGTACTAGTCATTAGAAAAAAAAAACAATCATATCTGATTCAAGACTAAGTATGTGACTGCTAGTCAGATAACTTCTAGGTATGCCATGTTTTTGAACTGATTGTTTTGGTTACTAAGGTATCCTTGTTTCAAGATACAATCAATATATATAATATGTTTTGAGATTATCATTTTTCATACTAACATTATCCTCTAAATAGTCATTAATATTTTTAATGAGAAATCAAAAATATATAAAAGTATTAAGTGATGTTGATTCAAAAATTATGACAAAAAAATTAAATTTTAATTAAATTCATGTTGTAACATGAAATTACCTTCCACTCAAATTAGACATGTATCTTAGTAATGAAATGGAATATATATTTAAACTTGAGCAGTTTGAAATTCTAATCAGTTCTTTTTAATAATTAGAATAGCTCTTGTATCTACAGAATTAAGTTTTTGTTAATTTGGATATTATGTGGCAGTATTATATTTTGAGATCTGCATTTAATCAGAGAACTTAGTATCATCAAAGTAATTGAATGATAATGGTTTAGGAATTCGTGTGATGGTAATATCAAAATGGCAGACAAGGCTTCAATTTAAATACTTTTAGCTATATATACTATTAGTGCAATAACCTGTCCAGAGCAAGAAATTTAAAATAACACATACACTATTTAATTTTTTTTATTATAAAATCATCTCTCAATTATCTATGAAAAAATTGGGAAAATATTTTATTATAAAATGAAAGTGATTTTTCTATGTACAATGACATCTAATATTTTTTAGTAAAAAAAAAAAAAAAACGGAAGAAGAAAAGCATAAGCATTTTACATTGATACAAATTCTATATTAAATTTTAGGGAGATCTGTTATTCAAAACAAATCACATGATAATGTCACATGAGATAAATTCTAATATTTACTATCAACTATATTCTTGTGATAATGATTGTTAGCTTTAGTTTGAAGTAGTTAAACGTCTATTTAGAAAAAAAAATCTGTGGACGGATGGGGATACAAATTTAATATAACCAATATACACTATCCTCGGCCAATTTCTTCTTATTCATAAATTATACCAGATGATACTAGAATAGGGTTGTTTTATCATATATTGTGTGAGCTTGAGAGCCAAGCGATTTGTTATTTCAAACATTCCTATTAAGAAAAGAAAAAAGATGCATTTACAGTCAATAAATAACGGAGAATACTAAAATTTATAATTACGGACATGGAGTTTAGTTGTACATAACTGTTCCTACAGATTGGGTTGGGTTCAAAATCTTAAGAGTGTTTTGAATTTCAGATTTTTAATTTGAATAACAAAATGAAGTTAAAGGTAATTGATAATTGCATAATGCTTTGAGTTTAATTCTTCTTTAGGGAAGGATAAAGCTAGAAAATGGTCTAGTGATGGAGGTTTAAATGCATGAGCTTCTGGTAATCATTGATCACTTAAAATCACAATAGATGGCTGTAGTTAAAAATATGTTTTTATTTTATGAACTATATATACATTCACACATGTACAACAATAAAAATATGTCTATTTTTAAAAAAAATTATATTTGGATTATTCAAAAAATTATTTTCTTATAAAATATCTTGTATAATAAAATTTTAAAAAAAAGTCAGCAGTTTTGTTTAGATTTCAGATTTAAAAAATTTCATCTCTCTTTTTTTTTTGATTTTTATAAATACTATGTATAGATTACTATTTAATTTCTATAAAATAGAATAAAAAATTTAAATAAAATATTTTTATTTTTTTGTGTATAAAATGATATATATTAACAATGGAAAGATTTTTTTAAAATTAAAAATATGAATTGTATAAATTTTAATTTGATAAATATCTGAAGTACTTCAAAACATGATCTATGTGATATCATCTATATATAAATAATCAAATAATTTATTGGTTGAGAATTCATAAGTATCACGTACACAGGCAATGGCAGTGCTGATAGATCTGATCCATAGGTTTTGAATTTCAGAGCTCTAAATCACTCAGCTAATTAACCATTGATAGCCATTAAATGCTATCTAATTGAAATGGAGCTGGGCTGCTCATTTTTTCTAAAAGAGATGATAATAGATGAACAATTGAAATCTTAAAATGGATTCCAAGAGATTGTAAATGATTTAAAAAAAGGATCATATGTAACATGAATGGATGTAATAAGGAAATTTTCTAATGAGTTGTGAAGAAGAGAGGCCAGAGAAGTGAAATACTGGATTAAATTTGGAGACAGCATCCTGCAGTGAATTAGTAATGATTAAAAATGATGATGATAAAATGTTTATCTAATTATTCTTAGTTAGATGATTATAATAAAGATGGGGAAATGTTTAAAGCCTCAAAATCCAGAAATGGATATGTTGGTAAGTAAGTCCATTTCAAGACTGTTCCTATATAATGTGTTATTGAAGAGACATTTACACTACAGTGAGATACTTAAAGCTTTAGTAAATAGGAAAAGTTTTAGAAGATATTTTTAAAATTAATCTTGTAAGTCAATAAATATTTTTAATAATTATAAAACAAAAATAATATTTTTGAATAGAAAATCAATTTAATTAAGAAAAATATGAGAGACTTATTATTTAAGGAATATAAATAAAATACTGTAGTCAAGCGTTGGTGTTCGAGTGGTCAGCACAGCTGCCTTACAAGCAGTTGTCCCAGGTTTGCGGGTTCGCTTCCAGGTCGATGCTTTGACACATGAGAAAAAAAATACTGTACATTGCTTGCAAGTACACACATTATTTTTAACTTTTTAACTACATGTAAATTCAAGCAAGGTTAATGTTTTATTTTTACAGCTATTCAACTAACTGAATTGTTAATTCATTATTGGTTGGTAAATGAATATCGAATTTTTATTAGTAAGAGAGTAAAGAACCCAGGTTAATACTGGATTTTCTGGATGAGTGCTGGTGCACTAGTAACATGAAAATATAATTGTAATGATGCAATCTTTACAGTGAGTAATAAAGCATAGTTTATTTTTATTTTTTTATTTGCAGTATGAATATTATATTGATATAACAGTTAATAAATATTTTAAATATTATCACTCCATATAACAAGTTGTTTTATTTTTCTGTGCAGTTAATAAAATCGCATCCATATATTTTTAGTTTTATTACTTTTGAATTAAATCTATTAAAATTAAAACATTTTGAATGAAAAAATCAAAATAATCTTACAGGTATAGTTATCAAAAAACATTATTAGATAAATAATAATAATTTTATGTATTCTTAATAAATAGATTATAGAATAAAACGAAAGTTGAAAAATACTAAGCCAAATAGTAAAATGGTATCATCTTTATTTGCTATACCTACAAGCTGGGTTCGAGTTCAAGTCAGGAAAAACATTTTTTTTCAGAGTTCAAATCAGGTTTATATATTTTTTTTCAACTAACCATCTTATATTGATAAAAAAACTGGATATCATTGAAAAAATTCATTGGGTTATTTAAAAGCTGTTTTATCATTTTCTGCGTTATATAGTTGAGTTTATTAAACAAACAAAACGACATAAGCTTAACTTCACTTGAAAAATGCTAAAAGACACTAAAAAAAATATAAAAATGTGATATAGCTGGCGTAGCATTAATTGATTAATAGAAACAGACATTGAAAGCCACTTTGTCATTACCAATAATAGTTTTGATATTTATTTTTGAAATAAATATTTTAACATATACTTATGCCAGTATGCTTATATTATACGTAACTATATATATGCCTGTGTGCAAATGTGGAGAGAAAAAACAATGAATCTAATATTACAATGTTTACTACATTTAAGGTCATAGAAATAATTGGAGAAAGAATTCTTGACCCTAAAACTATTAATTTTTATTTATAAAACAATATGACTTTTCCAGTTTAAAATTCAATCAAAAGTTAATTTATTTAGTATATTGTTTATTTCCAGGTCAGAAATTTAAAATAGATTTAATGATCTATAACATTAACCTTCAACCCACTTCTCATATTTCTTCAAATATTTTTCTAATCGAGAGTAGTCTGAAGGCAAAATACTTTGATTTTTACCTACAATATATATACAGTACTTTAAAAGAAAAAAAACTTACATTTCTAAAGTATTATTTATTTATTAGCCGTTCAAAATCATTATCTATGAGTGAAATATAATTTTTAATGTAAAAGTGATGGATTCATAATTTAATAAATTTATTTTTCATACTTAAATCTCTGGTGATAAAAATCTTGAAAAATGATTTCTAGTTCTTAACTGAAGCTCATATTTTTTGATATTATAAAATTCAAAGTATATTCATGTTTATTTTTTTTAAAAAAAAAACAGTCTATCAGAATATATTTATGTTTATTATGCATCTTAATGATATAAAGGGTACATTAAAGTTTATGATGTAGCTCTAAATTTGATATGTTAGAATAAATAGCATTAAAGAGTTGTCAAGAATGGGTTACTAATGATGATTACATATTACTACTCGGTCATTTATCCTGTTGCTAGTAATATCGGTCTGTCTTCTGGCTGAGAACATATGGATAGTTTTTCTATATTAGTCAGTATAAAATTCTGATTTTTTATTTTTCACTTTTTTTCTACTAAGCATGTGCTAAATCTATCCTCAGTAGAATTATTAATTGTTAAGTTAGTTTTTTGTTTTTCTACTAATGTTTTATATAAACTCTACAATGTATTTATCTTTTTTTTTTTTTGGTATGTTATGAGTTTGTACAATCACATCTGTGATATATATATAAGTGTATAAATGTATGGATTTACTGAAGCATTGAACTATTATGTATATATTTATATGCATGTATTATTACTATTTTTAAAATGGAATAAAATATGAAAAGTTACCATTTTAAAGTTTTTAAAGTTATTTCACTACTAATTTAATTATTATAATCATTTATAACTACATTAATCATCATTATTCTTTTTTCTAATTCTCTCTTCATTTTCTTTTACTCTTAATGTTTTCAGTCATTTAGGTTAGGGGCCTAACTATTTTAAGACATTCCATCAGTCATCTACTAGCATTAATTTCCAGAAGGATTGTGTCTTTGGTAGACCATATTTTCTTTCTTTAATTATTGATATAATAATTTAAATTCCGTTTTGTCTTTTGTTTTCTACCTTATTGTTCTTTGTATTTTTACTGGAGTTAAATAATTATATATTTTTTAATGAATGATTGATGATGATAATTTATTTATCCCTTTATGCACTTTCACATTTATTTTAAATGCCTATTGACTTTCTAATTTTGTAATTATGTATATATAACTTAACTTAATGTATACTTCTCTTATATTTAATAAATATTTATGATGTAACTGATTTTTACTTATTGATTTGTTTTTCATTATTATGATCCCACAGTAGTTTAATGCAATGAAAGAATGATGAATTGTAGATCTCAACACCATAGATTATATCTCAGTTCAGATCTATCAATTATGATGCATGAACATAACCTGAAATCTGAAAATATACAACAACATAATAATAAATCTTTCAATTGTATTCCACCATTATGTTCAATATTTATTATTATTATTTGCTACATAAAGTTTTTTATGGGACAAAATCTTGGCTTTTGCTTTTTTGTGATATAAGTTTAGAGATAATTTCTATTCCTTGCAATTATACTAACACCTACTACTGCCATGCATATTAAAGTGTATTATTACAATATAATAAAACTTATATTTAATAAATATTTATGATCTAACTGACTTTTACATGGGTAAGAGAACAAACAGGTGTTACTGATATCATTGAAAGAATTAAAAGACTGAAGTGGAGTTGGGTTGGACATATTGCAAGAAGAGATGATAATATGGATAGCTGAAGTCTTAAACTGGATTCCAAAAAAAAAAAAACCCCATAAAAGACCCAGAGGAAGATCACATATGAGATAGATGGATAAAATAAAGAGGTGTGTGAGGATGATATGGAGAAGAGAGGCTAGAGATCACAGAAGATGGATTGAACTTGGAGAGACATTCATTCTGCAGTGGATTTATAATGGTTGACAATGATGATCATGAATAAAACTTACATTTATTGTTAAGATTTAGATGCTAACCAAAGGTAAACAATCACTCATAATGCAAATGCTCTAGCCTCCAGTATAACAGATGGCTTTTGACAAAAACTAAATTTATTGCCTAATATATTCAACTCAGTTAATTAAATGACTGCCAATATATATATATTGATTTTAAACAAGATCTATATTTGAAACAAATATAGATGTAGATGTCTATTTGATAACTTTCTTATCATATTATTATTTAGACGACAACAGAAAAATTTTAAAAGTCAGCCTTGTGTGTTACAATTGTCAGAGTTTGAGTTTGCTACAAATTTTTCGTTATTATTTTAGATTGGAAGTGAATAGATTTTTATTTTTGAAAAGATGGCCAGGCTTACTATAATCTTCTGTTTTTGACAAGAATATATATATATGTTTTTGTAAGCTTGCAAAATAAATAATCAAAAAGTTTATTGCGTGAGAGATAATAAGAACTTCGAGCATAGGAAGTAACAGATTTGAACTGTGATCTACCAATCCTCAGCTCTCAATTACACTACTGTTTATATAAAAAAAAACTATAGCTGATTAAGTACTATATATGTATAAAATGTAGGTCAGCATTGTCAGACTTTTTATAGTTAACAAATTTGTTTTAGAACAAATTATTTCGCACACATAAATAAGTTCAGTCTTGTGTTCATATTAGTTCAGTCATTAAAATACCAGTATTTGCATATATGTATATCAATATATGATTAAAGTACATATTTATATGTGTAACAGTATATACAAAAATCTCATCGTGTAAGGTTTCTTTTTGTATTTATATAAAAAAGCGTCAAAATGCTTAAAAAATAAACAAAAAAAAAAAAGAAGAAAGCTTTAAATCTCAGCATTAAGAGAGTGGAATTGTGTCGTTTAACATTAAGCTAAAGAGTAACAGGTAAAGTGAAATGTTATGTACTTTTATCCTTTTTACCTTATGAGCAATTGCTAAAATAATCTTTGTTTTTATACAATCCAAAAAGACTAAAAATCAGCCTACTTGCTAAGAAGCATCTTGAAAATGTGTTTACAAATGTGTTTCAACCTCAACTATCAAACAAAGAGATCAATAACTTAAATGTTAAAAGAAAAGTAAAAAAAAAACTTCATTTTCTGACTTTTAATACTTTTCTTTTATATATATCATTAATTTTTTAAAATATATCTATAGCAAATTGTTTCTAATATTCATAAAACTATTATTAAAACAGGCAAAACTCTCTATAGGTATTGCCACTCAGTGCAAGCCAGAGTAATCAATGGATTCCAGAAGACTTGTGCATAAAAATCCCCATCTAATGCCTACTCATCCAATATCCCCAGACTAGTTTCTGGCTTGTAGCCGTCATCAGTGAGGAGCCTTGGATCTGAGAGCCACCTTTTATCTCTACTTAACTACAAAACTATGAGCCAGAAACTAGTCTGGGGTTATTGGATGAGTAGGCACTAGATGGGGATTTTATGCACAAGCCTTCTGGCATCCATTGCTTACTCTGGCTTGCATTGAGTGGCAATACCCATAGAGAGTTTTGCCTGTTTTAATAACAGTTAAGAGCAAGCATAAAAAATAGTGATCATGGATGTTTATTGCTTATTCATAAAACTCCTGAATTCAATTCAAATTTGAGTCTCAAGTTCTTTAAGTTTGAGTTATGACATATTTTTATCTACTTCATTTAACTTCTTAATTAAATATTTCTTTTAGGTGACTATTATAAATGTAATATTACCACACCATTTTAATGTCATTTAGTTTTGTAAATCTGCACATTCTAAACATATAAAATATAATAATTATATATAAATCTAAAAGGAAAAAAACAATAACGCATTTATACATTGTAGTCAAATTTTTTCACAGCGAGAACATGAATATTTATGTTATTAATCCATATTGATCATAACTTTATTTATACTCCAATCAGGAAGTAAATAAATAAATAAACAAACAAATAACTTTATAGCAAGAGAGTTTATAAAAAGTTGGAACTTTGTGTTAGAACGGGAATTAATCTGAGAATAGTTTTTTTTCACTCCATATTGGAAAAACAAATTTTTTTTGGCTAAGAAAAAAGTTGGCAGTTCTCCACAATTAGACTTACTAATATATTTCTCATTATGTTAAATTTCTTTCTGCTTATAAATGTGTATACATGCGAATTAAAAATTAATGATCATCTTTGAAATTTTGTATTGATAATAGAAGTTTTTAAATGATAAATATTGGATTAATGGAATTTCTATCTCTATCTCTGTGAAGATACAATATAGAATTTTCTAATGACTCCTACGCCCTTATTTTAGAAAAAGCAATAACAAATAGCAATGTTGATAATTAAATATATTTGCCTATAATACTTTATTGCCTAGTTGCCTCAACTTGCTTTTAGGCAGAAATTTAATACATATATTCACTATTTTTTTTTGGTTAATCATTTACATAAAGATTTTTAAAACTGCTACGATCTTTTTTGAATTGCTTATTATTATAAATCATGAAATAATAGATGAAAGTAAATTATTTTACTTAATAATTAAAAGTCATATATATAATAATATTTTTCTAATATATAAACTTTAAAATGTTTATGTTCATGCACAAAATGTTTATGCTTTTTTTTTTTTTTAGATTACAGATTTTTGTATTTACTAAATTTTTTCTTCCTACAGCAATTAGTTACAAACTACAGACATACTGCAGAGAATTATGGGATATTAATATAAAATCTTATTGGTCATATTTCTTGTTGCATTTATTTAAAAATGAGGTAAACATATTGAAATTTTAAGTTTGTTTTTACCACCCTAATTTACATTATTCACTCTTGTGTAAAAATTTTTCCATTGTGGTGAACAAGAAATAAATTTTATAATTGTAAAAAAAAAACGTAAATATATTAAAACTATAATATTTATGTAAACACAGTTGTGTTAAAATAATATTTGTCTTAAAAATTGCAAAGACGTGGTTTAATACTTTTTTACAAAGCCTTATTAAAATAAAGAATGGTGTGTTCAATTTACATATATAATAATATAATTTATCTTTAATATCCATATCATCATCATCATCATCAACCATTATCAATCCATTGCAGGATGAAGGTCTCTCCAAGTTCAATCCATCTCCAATCTTTAGCTTCTCTTCTCCACATCACCTTAAAAATATTGATCAATATGTCTTGGCCATAAAAGCTCAAAAATAATGATTAGTATTATTAAGTGCCACCAAGTTGATATTTTTTTGACCAACTAAATAAAAAATATTTTTTCAGAAAGACATATAATCTTTTTGATTTTTCAAAACACTCAAAAGGCAGAGTTATTAGTTTCAAAAATATATTAAGTGATGTCAAACTTTAGGGATTCAACTTCCTGCACTATAGCATCATTCTGTTTTATCATATTAACCATGATTTTCATCATAATCTCTAAATCAAATAAATATGAATACATATTTATCTTTTATTAGATTTGTATAAATTGATGAATTACTCACATGCCCATTGGAAGAAGACTAAAATTTCACCTACTTTATTTATTACTCACATATATATAAAACACTTTTAATGAGTAGAAAAAATTATTTGATATAATAAATACATATAAATATTTCCCAATCAGGTAAAAAACTTTTGTTTTAAATTTTTTATCAAATACAAGTAGTAAATATATTAGTAATAAAGGAACTTTTTTGTGAATTTCAAATTTAAAAGAAGGAACTCCTGAATATATCTATTAAGAGAGGAGGAAAAAATGGAGGAGAAAGAAAGATAGAAGAAGGGGAAGAGGAAAAAGGATTTCTATCTTTAGAAAAAAAACTAATAAATTGTTATTATCTGTAATCAAAGCCCTCTTGAGAATAATAGTTTTTTATTAGTAGCTGCAATGTTTATTGGCTTTTAACAAAGTATTTTATTTAGTGCAATGCTTTTAAACAACAATTTAAAACTTTTTGGAGTGATTGAAAATTTTAGAAATTGCAAAAAAAATAAGAAAAGAATGGCTAAGACCAATAAAATTACTAATTAGTCTTTTGTTAAAAAGATGTCAATTCTAAGCTAATTCAGGTTTTAAAGATGAGCTGCAGAATAATCAAAACCTAAATCATATTCACAAAAAATTGTATAAAAACAAAATTTTTAGATTTTATAATCTTATGAGGTTTGTTGTTAATTATGTACTTTTGCCATAATGAAGATCTGAATTTAATTGGAGATAATTCTTAAAAAAATTAGGATTTTTTTCCAAAAATTTTGACCCATTATTAATCTAAATATAAGTCTATATTATTTAATAAATTGATATCCAATTATTATGTTAGAAGAGAAAGATTGCAGATTTATCTGAATTAAGCAGATGACTGTTAATCCTTTGACAATAAGCATAAAAATAAGATTTAAATATGAATTGGTTTTTATCACTGGTAGGAGGGATGTTCGCCTAATCTTAGAGC
This sequence comes from Epiperipatus broadwayi, assembly GCA_028023455.1. Taxonomy (NCBI): domain Eukaryota; kingdom Metazoa; phylum Onychophora; class Udeonychophora; order Euonychophora; family Peripatidae; genus Epiperipatus; species Epiperipatus broadwayi. Next base: position 12,221,809 of record JAQFVV010012411.1, read on the forward strand.
TAGGATTCATCTTTATTTTTTTTATATGCAATATTGTATTAGTGGAGTCACATATTTTTGTTGGAGTAAAGAATTCAGAGTAAAAAAGTAGAAGAATTCCCAGTTTGGTGAATAAAAATTCTATTTTATAAAAAGTAAAAAACTAGGTGGATCATTATAATGTTTATAATACCATTTCAAATTTATTTTATTTTTTCTTATTAAACAAATACTTCTACATTTGTTTATTTTCTATGAGCATTGATATGTGGTTTATAATACATTATTGGAAAAGCATATACACTTGTATACACAGAACCATATTTATGTTGTTAGAAGCTTAAATTGCAATACTATATAAGTTTTTTGCTTCCCACAGAGTAATTGTGGATGCCATTACCAAAAATTTTAATACTCTGTTGCATATAGCAACTAAATAAGGCCAAGAAGGAATAGTTTCTATCTTATTGAGGCATAAAAAATCTATGTCACGTGAGGTTTAGTACAATAGTGGAATGGCAAACTCAAAAGCTCAATCTTTCCTTTCTGTTGTTTGAGCAAACATTATATGGATTTTCAAGCAAATAAGTATTTGTTTATTTTATAAATTTTTTTTTACAGCAGTCACAAAGTAAATTAAAAAATTTGCAAAATTAAAGAGGGAAAAACATAATTGTTGACAATATTTTTATTATTAGAAAATGTCTTTGAGCACATTGAGAATAAATGTATATCAATAAACTTTGAGACCTTACACCTAAATATGTCAAACATATATAACAAACAAGAATATATTTAAAAGTGTAATGTTTTAACAGATTTACTGAATGATATTGTACATAGAATACCTGCAATTTTAATATTTTTTTAATGTTACATTTAAAGTTAGTAAAATGATAATTATACCCAAATTTTTAATATAAAGCATAACATTATTTAATTTTATTTCTATATATAATAAAGATATTATACATGGGAAAGAGAAAGGTGAATAACTATGTGTGTGTAGGTTTAAATTAAAAAAAAATCAGATATATTAATCTATCTATGCTAGAGATAATCTCTCGTTTAATAAATGATTAGTAATAATCATTATTGTATTTATCTGAGGTGGATGGTGTCAAAATTATGAATGGAGTGAGTTTGACAGTTGTAAATAAAAATGTAACAATATAACATTATGCACTTACAATAAGTATGCACACTTATGCACCATACATGTAATCTGTATTTATATACAATGTCACTACATACATGCACACATCTTAATAATATAACACTTTTGAAGTAATAAAATTCATATGCACATAAGTTACTATAAGAATTCATTGCGAATGAGAATTCTAGAAGTCATTTTAAGAAACTTCCAAAAAATATTCCCTCGTATCTATCACAAGATAAAAAAAGAATCAATTTTCATCCCGTCTCTCGACAGCTGCTTTACAAGCAGTTGTCCCGGGTTAGCGGGTTCGCTTCCGGCTGATGCTATAACACATAACAGAGAGAAAAAAATTCCAATAGCCTTATAGTATTTATATTTTTATATATGTGCATAAAGAAACAAACAATAAATTACAACTGTATTAAATTTTTATAATTATAATATTCATGTAAAAATAAAAATAATCATAAACCGACTTCTTAGTAAAGAATTTAATAAGCAAATTTATAAAAATAAATAAATAATCAATTGTTTATATTGTTATTAATTTAAAAATTAAAATAAAAATTAATTTTCAATAATATTTTAATCCCACAATTCCTCTTTTAATGATAATATGTGAAAATTTACAATATTAATGAGTTAAAAATATAGCTCTATAAAGTTTATCAGAAATTTAATCAATTTCTCTTTCCTATTTTGGCCAACCCACTTTTCATAAAGTTTATCGATTTTTCAAGTTAAAAAATTATAATATATGATCAAAAAATGTAAAAACCGTATCAAACTTTACACTAAGGTCAAATGTTAACTGAAAACTGATTTATTACTTTTAATTTTGTCAGTTTTCCTCCTCTTCTTTAATTTCTCTCATTTAACACCTTAGAACAGTGTTTAGATTTATAAAAGAGAATGCGATGTATATACAGAAAACAATTGTTTACTATGCTTTGAGATCAGAGTAAATATTTATTAATTACCTTCATGGATATTCTTTTACTCATATTGATATTTAATTGTTGGTCGATTATTATAATGTTATTGTATTGTAAATCGCATAAAACTGAAATAAACAAAGCAATTTTTCTGGAAAATTAGCATCTTTTTTTTTTTTTTTAGAGATTATTTAATATACTTTGAAATGAATAATGAATTTAGTTTGAATCAGAAATCCTTTTGAACTTAAATAATTGATTTTCTTTTATATTATACAGTACAGTTAATGCATTAATGATAAATTACATAGTGTGTATATATATATATTCTTTTCCGAAGGCGGGATTAGGCTAAGCCTAGGCAACAAAGTACTACAATCAAAATGCTAATCCATGAGTTTAATAATGTTCTTATTAAGTAAGAATAAAGAGTAAAATAATAAAACAAATTGTTTGTTTAAAATTATTTTTAAGATTAATCGAAATAATTTTCACTAAAAAAACATTTGAACCCACTTATGCGATTCTTATATAGTAATAAAAAAAACCCTATGATGTAGTGGTAAAATGTTCGCCAACATCCCTCCCATGATATAAGTTCAAATACAGGCCAGATAAAATTAGAAAATTTTTCAAGTTCCAATTAAGCATATAACTTTTTTTAAAAAGATAAGTTGGTCCATAATCAATCAGTTAAAAGTCCAAGTTGTATGGTAAATCAAGGATTGAAAAATGCTTAAATTATTACCTGATACAAATCAGCAAGTATAGTAAGAATTGTCTTTCCCTTCATTGCTTTTTCTATGAGAGCTGTTGAAGATATTTTAAAGACTATTGTATGTTGACCTATGAGAAATTATACAGCCTAAAATATCTATCTTTTGTTTCCTTCCAAAAAATAAAATGGTGAAAAAAGACATTACTATTGGCCTAGAGAATTGCTAGTTGGTGAAAGATTTTATGGTCTCCCATTTCGCGTTTAATCTCTAGCTTTACTGCCAATAATGGGATAGTGATTTATGAGCTGACTATTTAAAATATCCTATTTTACTTTAAAATTTTACCTGGATATAAACCCAGACTATGAACATGGGTAACATATTATAATTTATTCTTGGACAATATGAATATAAAAACATAAGTGTACTTTTTATAAGATGATCAAGATAAACCACAGTAATGTCAGTGATGAATAACTGTTAGAAAGATTTTAAATGAAAAAAAAAATACAAATTTTACATTTAGATTTTACTATGTAATGCAATTAAAATATGTTAACCAAAAATTTCTATTAACCAAACAAAATTGTAAAGGTGAATATTAACAATTAATAAATTAGTTTATACACAAGTTTGCCAATAGAATGAAAGAAAAATAATCAGTATACAAAAATATTTTTATATAAATAAAACTAATGTTTATTTACATTTGTATTTATAATGGAAAGCCCCAAAAAAATTCCATTCCCAAAAAGTCCTGGAACTAGGATTTTAAATTAATACTTTTTTAACCTCTACTTATAAAATTATATTTTTAATTACAATATAAAGCAGCTCATATTGTTGTACTATTTTTAAATTGAAGTGAGATTGTTATTTTAATGTATAAAAAATTACAACTAAAAATAAAACAAAGTAGTTTTGTAAGAACAGAAAAATAGAATACTGTAATCAATATAAACTCAGTTTTGATTTTTTAAAATTTTAGTTATTTTACTGAAAATTTTAAATATGAGACAAACTGAAATTATTTTCACAAAAGTTTACAGTCAATTTTAAGAAGTTGTAAGGATACTTTACCTGGGTAATAAGAATGACTGTCTCTTCTAATTGAGCAATATGAAAAAAAAAAAAAGGGAAGTCTAAAAAATCTGGCCCATAAATAAATATGCTACTAAAAAGCTCAAAACATGTTTTTGCTTTAACCCCCTCCCCACCTCCCAAATCTTAGTTACACCACTGCATTAACTTCACAGCTTGCAATTTGAATTTAGATATTGAATACAAATGTTGATGACATATTCAATTGTATAGTGCTACAGTGACGAACTGTTAATAACTGAGTAAAGTAAAATAAAATATCAGTTTCAAGCATCAGAAATGGCAGAACTGGACAATGTCCATGGATTCTGAGCTCCAAAGACTGCCAGTCTATGCCATTACTAAATCTTCCAGAGCAGAGACAACTGAGTAAAGTTATTGGGCTCAAGTTTTCATTTAGGTATTTTAACAACACATGACCTTCTGAGCAATAAACTGTAACAATTTTTTAAATGACTTCCTCAGATATATTTTTGTCCTTTTGTTAATAAATATGTACAAAAAAATCTACTATATAATTAATTAAATGAATGGATAGTGAGATTTTTTTTTGCATTTTCCTATTCATCCTGTTAAATCATTTAGTTTCAAATTAGATTAATTATCGATTTCAAGATAATTTCAATTAAGTAATCTTCTTTTTGAAATTTTGATATGATATATATACTATACTTTTATATATATAAAAAAGCTAAAACTGATACACGAAATTTTCTTGTTTATGAAAACTATTATAAAAACATAAGAGTAATCAAACATTTTGTTTATTAATTCATAATAATTTACTATTTACTTAAAAATACATACAATATAACGATAATAGACATGAATCAGTGAAAGCTGTTTATAATATTTTAATAGTGATTTAAAATAATAACAAAGTAGGACAAGTAAAAATGTTTACATAAAAAGATTAAAATAATCTGAAATTGACCCAAATGAGCTCAAACGTTTTAACTTAATGGAAAAAATAGTATTTGACGATAAAAATTTTTTTTTAATATTTATAATCCATAAAAGCAATTACATTAAATTAATGGAAGATAAGCAGTTATTTATAAATATCAGATTAATAGTTAGCAAAGGTGCTAAAAATGTATGTACCAAATGTAAGTAGATATATAGGTTAATTTCTCTCTTTGAAAACAAATTTGGTTTGCCAAATGAAGCTATTTATTATTATTATAATGCTATGATCAGGCATCAATATTTGATTATCGTTACCATAGCATTCTCCATTTAATCTAAAAATAATCAAAAATAATAGTTTTTATGACAAATATATACGTGCATTTGTGCAAATACATATTTACATATTGTGTGCGTGTGTAAAGACAATATATAAATACATTAATAATAATAATCAAATGACTTTACTGCTTGGGATTTCAAGCGCCAGAAGAGACTGATCTCTGTATACAGGACATTTCAGAATTTTGTTTATTATATAGGTATATATATATACATTACATGTATTATATTAATATGCATGTAATATAGATGAATATATTGGTAGAATAATTATAATTTTTATGTTATATACACAATATATTTTAAAATATCAATGTAAAATATATATCCAAACTTTTAAATTGTTTAATTCTTGAAGTTCAAGAATGGCATTCTCAAGAGTGATGAATGATTCACCAAAAATAGAAAATTAATGTTTCTAGATAAACTATACTCAGAAATAAGAATAAAAATGTAAAAGTTCAATGAGTATTAGCAAAAAAAAAAAAAAAAGACAATAACACAAACTATAAAGAAACAATCGATTAATTATCTATTAACTAATCAATATTGGATGGCTTATTAGATTAAATGATCCAGCTGATTAATTTTTTTTAAAACTTTCTTGCGAATTTTCAGTACTACTCTAGAATTGAATCTTAAATGATGAATATGTCAGGCTAACACACTAACTACTATGTGATCTATAATTTATAGTTTATAAAGCAACTTTTACATATAAATTTAGTTATATTCATAAATATTTAAAATTCTTTCCCTGATGGCAGGCAGAGTAACTAGGAGAACAAATAAATAGTATTTGATCATCGATAATACCTTTGCCATTTCTTGCCACTCATTTTTAACATAATTTATTTTAGCTTTAATTTTAGAGATACAACATAAACTTTAATGAGTAATTATATCATTAAGATGCATACATATAAATGTAAGACTTAATATATATATATTTAATACTACATAATAATTGTAACTTCATAAAAAACTATTTCAATAATAAGCAGACATTTTTTGATATATTGCAGATCCTTTCAAATTGTAAAAACAGCATTCCATCTTTTATAATGACCTGAGACTTCAGTGAACTTTGACCTGTCCTGGTTATTGGAGATTAAGTCTGACACAAGTAGTAGATAATTTTACTTAAGAATTGATTAGCTGAGTGGTTCACTATTGATAACAATTTTTAATGCTTAAAATTTTGCATGTGTATGTGTGTGTGTTTTTTAAAGATTAGGCTTCTGGTGTTTAAATTGCAGTTAAACTTTAATAATATGAAAAGATTAAACTAGGAGATTTATAGTCAATAGACAGATTATTTATATATATAAATTCAGTGCCGTATATATTATTTTTTTATTATTAAAATGCAAATAATTGCTAATTGAAATAAATGTTAGTTCCAACAGAAAACATACCCACAAACATTTAGCTATATATATGCAAATCATCTTATATGTGGAAGAATCTTAGAACTCAAATTAAATATGTGTCATACAGCCATTAGAAAAAATGCATTTGAGAATGCTCGGGAATATATTTTTAAAATATATTGCATAATTATAAGACCAATCAATAAATTCTTTAGTTTGCTTGTTGAGATGCCATAAAGTTTATTATTATCAAATCTCATCTTTGTTGAAATGGGATTGAATATATAAAATAAATGAATGATAACAGACATTTTGAAATGTATTTACAATGAGTATGGTTTTTATGGGAGAGATAAAATCTGTGTATTATTAGTAATAATAAAGATTATTTCTTAAAAGTATAGATGGATTGCATTTATTGCAAAGATATGATTGTCTGTAGAAAATAATTGAGAACTTCTTTCAGAAAAAAAAGTTTGTTGATATATTTGTGGTGCAAAAAATTAGTTAGTATAGATATCCGACAAATTATCTCTAATGTATTATTATTATCCTTCTACGTTTTTTTCTTTTGATATCCTGACTTGTTTGACATTAGTTGCTTCTGATATATATATAATTTTTTATAGCTTTTATTGTTGCAAATTATTTCAGAAATTAATTGGAGAAAACTATTTTGCATTCTGGGTAGATAAATTTTAATGGGTGTGGGGATAGAATTTCAATGAATAACTATAATTACACAACATATTGATGTATTTCATGAAATGTTCGCTAAAAAGAGATAAAAAGATAGCATTGAAAAAATGTCAAATAGATAAATTAAAGTACAAGTATGTAATGTTATGTGGTTACAAATAGGTTTGCATAACCAGGCAAAAGTCACTTCTAACTTCTTGTTGTTTTTTGACACTCACTTTTTTTTTGGGGGGGGGGGAGTAGGATCACATTACTGTTTTATTCAGTGACTGTTATTGATAGAAAAAGTGATAGATAATCTGAGGGAAACTTCTTTTTTACATAAAAATGGTTATTTATTCATTTTATTAAAGATAGAATTAGAAGAATTTTCCTAGTATACAGATTTACATTTGAGTCAAGTCCTTTCCTTTTTGCATAAAACCATCGAATGTTTTACATTAATTTATCTAAATTCATACTATGTTATTTTTTGTCTTGTTGGCCAGAGATAATAAAACAACGGTCCAACAAATGATGCATTTCATTGCCACTGATTGCTAAGTAAGTTAATCTAGAATATTTCGAGTTTAAATATTTTTATATTTTTTTGAGATTTAAATTAAGATTATATATACATTTTACAGTTTACAAATAAAATATCTACATAAATAAGTAACATTACACTTCCAAATTATAAAGTTTATATGTATTACATTAGATGAGTTAGAAAACTAAATGATTCCTAAAAAGCTTAATATGAAATATGATATTAGAGTTTTCTTAAAATGGATATGGTTAATCTTGTATGACCATAGCTTACAACCATTACGCAACATAAAATGAGATTTTTAGAGAATGCATTACTTCTCTAATTTCTATATTATCAATTTCATATCCTTTTAATAATAATAATTTGTAATTAGTATATTAAATTGTATTGAACAATGTAAAATATACTGAATGTAAAAATGTAAAAAATAATATCTTAGGCTACTGGTTTGACTGACTGGAATAAGAGATACTTTTTGAAGTTATTCAACTCTTTTTTTTATTTTTATTGAATTGCTTATATCAAATTTTTAAAAAACTATTCACAATGAACTTTTCAGAATACTTTATATAACTTCATTATGAAAAAATGCAAGAAAAAGTATTAAACATCTTAGATTATACAACTGTATATTTAGGATCTATCACAACTGTAGAATTAGTTTGATAATTGACAAGATTTATAGGTAGATAAAACTACTTGAAGTTAAATAAAGGAATAGGAAAAGTGCCAACTTTTTAAAGAGATGATAGCTAAATCATTTTTTTTTTCACTGGCATTCTCCACTTAAATAAAACTGCTTTTAAATAGCTTGATGATGGGGAAAATCTTTTTAATAGTTCCCCCAGTGCAATAAATAAAAAAAGAATAATTCACCTCTTGTCAGTTATCAGAGGAGAATGTCTTAACAGTTTTCTATTTCTGTTTTACTCTCAAGATAACATATATTTACTGATAATTATTAAATTAGTTTAATTAATTATAGATTGACTACCTAAAAGAAAATTTGTAAACCTGATTAGAAATAAAAAATATTCAATTTTCATCAGATCAGCTTTAAAACCAAATTGTGGCTATGGTGGATGTTTTAACACTACATTATAAGTCATTCTTCCTCTTTGTTATATATAAAATATGCAATTGGAAACTCATTAGACAAACTACTGCTCATTGGATATAGTACTAAATAAAAACGATCATAAACAACATTTGATGTAAAAGATTTCCTGTTACATGTCTATATTTCGGATATAAAACATCTTTATTGTACGCTACTTATAAAAATAGTACCACTACGTCAGAGGGAATTCTTTTTCTTCAACTATTTTTTTTAATACTTTATTGAATCTACTCATATTTTTAAATATGTGAATGACAATTTAAAGATTAAAAGATGTATTCAGAAGTTAACATAGATTATTTCATTTTTACCTACAAGAGATTTTTTTAAGCAATCAGTTAAGATAAACCACGTTAGCATATTAGCTAGCATTTAGAAAGGAAATAGATTTGTAAGTTGAATAAAAATATCAATGTAATGAAAATTTTTACAGATTTGTTATAAAATATCATTGGTGTATTTATATTCACGTGTAATTTTCACTTTTAGATTTTAACTATGCAATAGTAAAAAAAAAAATGTACACATTTTTTCCAAAGTTTTTTTTTTTTTAAAATTCTGTTTATCATTCTTCAACTAGCATCATTAATTTTAACAATCTATTTCTTTACTAAATTTGACTTTCAGAAAATGACAGAATAATAGATATTTGAAATACTTTTTTAAAACTTGCAATTATGTTTTATGTAACATTAAAAAAAAATATTTTATTTCAACAACAAAATTTTACATAAAAAAAAAGGATCACTTTTTTAATTACAAAATTTAAGCAATTTAAATAGTTTCATATAAGATTAAAATTATTATCTATAGATTTTTGTTTCATCATAAGAATGGATCTTATTGAAGAAGATATAAATTATAAAAAATTTTATAATAGAAAATATTGATGAAATTAAATCAGATATAAGCTAAGAAAATCTCACTAATTAACAAATATCATTAATATAAGTCAAAAAATTAGTTTAAATCTATTAGCATATTATTAATAAACTATTCATATTAACGTAATCTACTAGTGAAATTTTATTAGTCCGTATTTGTTTTAATAATCTCTATTCACTTAATGTTCAATATTTAATTTTTTCTTTATAGTAAAATACGTGCCCAACTTTTTATTCTATTTTTAAAAAATCTTTTCTTCTAAATTCATTAAGTCCGAAAATGTCTTATTTATACTTTTTTAAATCCAGTTTATATTAATTTTCTTCTTTGAAATATACAATTATAACTGGCTAAATAATTTGGAGATTTGCAGTGCTCTTTCTTTTGAATTTCAACTACTTGCTGTTTTTCCAGTTTGCACAATGAGGGTCTTAGGTGTTAGTTCTTTAAGTATATATATATGAAAGAGCATGTAGAACAAGCATATCACATCTGTCTGCTATGCTTAAAAACTTAAGTGTGAATCTAGGATGACTACATTCAATTTTTTAATAGGTATTGAGATTTGTTTTTTAGATAGCTGCAAACCAACCCAGCTAACTATTTATTATTAATTGTTAAATGGATAGCTATTTTAGTTAGAGATTAAAATGATGAAGACACATTCAAATCCTTACCCTTCTGCTATTAGAAAGCCTACTGAATGTAGTTCCTATATGAGGGTTGTTGGAATAAGCCTTACCTTGTTGAGGATTATTTAAAGGCTATTTTATTTTATATATAGGTGGTTTAACAAATACATTTGTAAATCAACTACAGGAAAAAATACAATAATTAAAGTTGGGAATATTTAATTTTGAAATGATGATTGCAACAATTCAAATATCTTACAATTAACTCTATTGAATAGTTATAACATGTCATTAACTAACTTAATATCTGCAAGCAACAGTTCTTAAAACTTCAACTCAAAGAAATAGTGCTTCTATTCTCCATTCACTAGTCCCGCGTTTATTATTAAGAAGAATGTACATTTAACAAAAGATAATTACTGGAATTATTATTAATGTACCAAAACACACTATCTGTTCACTGAGATTTTTAATTATCAGTTTAATTAAATTATCAACTGACAGCCACTTTGCCATTAACATAAAATACTATATATATATTTTGTAAAACTTGCTTATTTAGATTCTAAACATATAGTCACACACACATATTTGTTATACTTTAAATTATTCGTAAGATTAAGCTATCACTATTATATTTTCTATTTACTGTTGTAGGTCCAAATGTGGAAATTGTGTTGCAGTATAACGATAATGACCTTACAGGTTAAGTAACTTGTGTCTCTTCCCCGTGTAATGTTTGGACCTGCTGACCACCACAACCCAAATGTTTTTAGCCTGGAGACTGTCAACAAAGCATTCTGAAATGTCATCATTTAGAAATTCCTTCAAGGTCAGATAAAATCTAGTGCAGAACACATGGTCATTTAAAAGGCAAATAAATAAATCAGAAAATATTCTAGTATTTTGAAAGAAAAAAAAGAAGATATAACTATGCCTTAAAAATAATAATAACAAAATAAAAGTTACGGATTAATAATCTACATTAAAGTATAGGACTTAAAAAATATTTTCAAACTCTAGACAGTATATAAAAGTCATTTTAAGCACAAACAATTAAAAATCATAATCAGGTGCAAAAGCAATTAAAAACTGATACAAGAAAATTTTTATAATTAAACCATGTCATTTCAAATTATATAGTTATTTATATATATTTACATACTGCACTTATATATGTGTATGTAAGTGAGTGAGTGAGTGAGTGAGTGAGTGAGTGAGTGAGTGAGAGAGAGAGAGAGAGAGAGAGAGAGAGAGAGAGAGAGAGAGAGAGAGAGAGAGAGAGAGAGAGAGAGAGAGAGAAATCACATACAGTAATTAAAAAAATATTTATCAGAAATGTCATATGTTACAGTAACAGATAGAGACATGATAACATAAGTCTGTCACTTTTATTGTGTTAAAAAACAAAAAATCATATGATATATTGCTCAGAAGTTCATGTAAGTTCAAACACTATCTGACAAAGTTGAGTTGTGATTCAAGCTCTAAAAATCGCCCTTGCACCTCTCCACTACATCATGTAGGGCTTAATAAATAATATGTACCAGCAATATATGTATACTTACAAAAGCACACCATACATGCACATACATACAATTAAAATTCATATTCTATCTTGTATTTGTTTAACATAATAAAATATTGATCTATCTTCTATTTCCAATATGAAGTCTGTGGTGAGTTATAATTCATGTTGCAACATTAGCAGATCTTATCTCTTCAATTTGGAGAAGTGTGTTCATTTTGTCTTTTATATTCCTAATATCATATGTAGTCATAGAAATGTGAAACAAAGCAAAATAACCATCAAAGAAATTCTTTTTATGGCTATTGACTCACTGAATGCTAGTGTCTGAATAAAAAAAATTGGTATGACATTGTGATATTACACATAAGCTGGTGATCCACAATTATAAGCAAATGGGAAAGTGAAGTGATTTTTAATATAAAAAGGTTGAGAAACTATTGCTTTAGAAAATTAATATACTGAATAGTGTAATAAAAAAAAAAGTTAAATTTTATGTATGTTGGGCATATATATATACACACACAATTTATATTTTGTCAGCAGTTTAGGTTTATGAGATTTAGGTAACTTTTCATACTGCATTTCATATACTCAAATGTATTCTAAAAAAATCTACTTCCGCAAGAATTTCTTTGTTTTTTTCATGCAGCAAAAGAACAATTAAAGGAATTCTACTCATGCTTATTTTTTATGGCAATACCAAGCTAACAATGAGTTTTATGATAGTCTCAATTAATGGTGAAATTAAAATTCATTGTTATGCGTTTATTATTTTTTTCTTGAATGAAATTTGTCCAAATTATATGGTCCAATTAGTAGATAGTTTAGTACTCAAACTGAATCAAAAAAAATTTTGCTCACCTACAAAGCTATTTTTCTATTGAATCAATTTTATATAAGTATATAAATGCACAGACACACAACAATGAAAAATGTTAACTATCAAAAGTTTTGTTATAAAATATTGTTTAGCATTTATATAATAAAGTATAAAAATAGCTATAAAAACTTTAAAAAATGTGAACATATTTGAATTAAATAAGATTATTTAAAAGCTTATTTCAAAAAAAATTAAAGAATATAAACTTCCAATTCATTCACAAGTAAAAAGATGATACAGTTTAATTATTTTTTGTTTGCAAGAAATTATGGTTGAAATGTTATACTGAAATCAGATAACAAAAGAAAAAACATTTCAATTCCTTGACTAATTTTTCACTCAACTGGTCTCAACTTTTGTAATTCATTGTTTTCCTTTCTTTTCAACTATAATCAACTAAAAACAAAAAATACAATAGAAATTCATTCAGCTGAATAAAAAGGTAAACACTAGACAAATATTATTTAACCAATTAATTAATTTTCTAATTCATTTATATTTGCAGGCATGTCTTTGAACATGCAGTCTTTGAGTGAAAATGTTTTGAAGAGAATAGTCATTTAACTGTCATGTTTTATTGGAGTGGGGATATATCAATTTTTTTTTTTAAAAACTACTTTTTATTCATAAAAATACAAAATATTTATGAAGTTAATAAAATTGAAAGAAAAATTTATAAAAAATTACAAAAAATATATAGTTATGATAATAATCTATGTGTCTACATCTAATTGTTTAATATATGTAAATCATATATCAAAGCCCCCATGCTTTAATAAACCAATAAAATGTTATATTCTATTAGTTTATTGAAGCACAAGGCTTGCATATTGTTTTTTAAATTTGCAAATTATATTGCAGCATGCAATTTTTTCATTACATAATGATAAAATTATGAGCTCACATCTCATAAAAATATAATATCTCCCCACCAATAATACAGGCCATAACATATTGCAATAATAATTCTTATTTTAAAATTATTACATTGATATTCTAACTAACTTAGATTCACCTGAGATCATTAACTTAATAATGGATAGATATACATTACAATTTTAGATAGATAGCTAGGTCAGCAATGAGTTGACTATTTAAAAAAAAACCTCAGCCAGCTTAAAATGCAGTATGAAACAAACATGCCTCAAAGTTTCTCAACACTTTAGAAAACAGGAAAGGATTGGAACATTCTCTCATCTAAAGTAAAATGGCAGAGCATTAATTTTATACAATTATTATTTTTAAACAAACATAGAAAAGCAGAAACTTCTATTGGAGATTAAAACTTACTAAGTTTGTTTTAATATATTCTAGATGTGTTAATTAAAATTATTACCTGTAATTTTAAAATACTTTAAATTGTCTATTATAATAAAAATTTTGGATTGGAAGCAGTAATTTACACTATTTATATTATTCCAGAGCCATCTATTGAAAGCTTGAGTAATCAACCTTCAATAGCAAATGGCAGTGTTACATTTACAACATTAAACTAGTTTCTGGTTATTATACAACTTTAGCATGTTGTGTTTAGTATACAAAATTTTATAATTTCATAACAAATCACTTAATAAAGCTTTCCTTCATGATTAGGTGCAGTGGTACATTGGCAGATTCTGGAACTCAAAAGTCCATGAATTGCATCATTAGCTTCATTATTTCCAAGTACTCAAATTCCCCATAAATTTTTGAGCTTTGGATTATTCAATTATTTATTTATGTCATTCAATAAAACTTATCACTGTTTTATTTTCATATGTGTTTTTATTTATTTAATTTTATATACAGTAAAATAACCTCATTTTAATTTTAATTTTCTCTTCTAAACTCTAATCAAAGTATGAATATCATGGTTCTTCAAAATTTATTGGATATTTATAAATTTAGTTTACTATAAACTGTGTATTCAAAATTTTATTATTCAAAAAATTTGATTCTCTGATGATTCTTGGTCTAAATTATTGACATCTTATTGTTATCTGCTTAAAACCATGGAATAATGAGATTTGATGTTGAATATATTTATATTTAATAATGTAAATACAATTATGATAATGCTTCTTATACAGAGAAAATATCAAGACCATAATCTTAATGCATTTTGAATATGGAGGAAAGACAAACTTTACAGTCAAAAAAAAAAAAAGGCATTGGTATAGCTGCATATAGATTATTATATATCAATGGTAAGTTTATATCAAGATTTAATTAAGTATCATAATTAACACCACATAATATATTTAAAAATAAAAATATATTTTAGTATGCCAAAAATTAGTTAAATTTTTTTGGATTGGTTTATTAATATTTGTATTTTTAAATTACATCATCATCCTTTTCAATTATTATCCATCTTTGCAGGATCAATGTCTTTTCAAGTTTAATCCAGTTTCTTTCGCTCCATATATGAATATAAAGTTTTCAAATGTTGGTTGCTTATTATTATAATATTGACATTTTAGTTGAATTTCACTTGAAATTATCGGAGTCATATTCAGTAGATAATAAACTGATTAAGAATAATGTTTCTATGATCACCAACTTTAACCTGAGAATGGTACATAAGGTCTAATCGAAGCATTAGTTATATAATGAACAAACCCATAAATAGGAAAACATGGAAACGTTATTCATATTTATTGTCTCTTTTTGTTAGACTTTGCGACAAAGCAGTTCAATACCAGGCCTGTATTCTAGATATATTGCTTCTAATATTTATTTATATATTAAAAATTGTAATGCTTTATTGATTATAATATTATTAAAGGTTACATTTATCAGTTTTCTTATAAAGTTACATTGTTGAATAGATCTTTAAGTCAGCTGCTGCTTTCCTTAATTAAGGGTTTCTATTTTTAATCACTTTGGAAGGATTTTTTTTTCTCCTGCACTTCTTAAAGAGTTGCCTATTTATGAAAAGTTCCTGAAAATTACCTATCTTGAAAATGCACAATGAAACTTTTCAAAGCTTTCAAACTGTGACATTCCGGCGGCTATAGCCAAGCTTCACTTCATTACAAATTAACGAGATAATTAAATAAGAGTGAAAATAATTAAGAACAGCGCTGGAAAAGGCTTTTAAGTTACTTTTGAAGTCAGTGATTATAGTTTTATGGTTAGGGTTAATTATATTTATTTAATATAAATGTAAATCACACTGTAGGTTTTCAATATATGGGTAAAAAAATGTCAACAAAAATTTTGTTCAAAAAGTAATCCTGTTATTTGAATTAAAATTAATTAACAATGTTATATATAGGTTCATGCCGAGCGCAAAATAATGTTATCGGTCTATACAAAAATCACAAAATCATATATATATATGTTAAAATTTTTGATATAATTTTAAATTTGATTTGCAGAAATAAATTATGTTGAAAAGCTGGCAAGTAATGGCAAACTACTAGCGATCACGATCAAATATAGCTTAGTCATAGTATGCTATTACTTTTTTACTTTACTTTTCTCCGAGATGTATATATTAAAACAAAAATTTTGATTAGTGAAATATAAAAATACAGTTTTCATGTTTTTCAGTCGTATATTGTAGTTGGTTCTGTTATTTATTATAAAACTTCAAAATTGTGACTGGTTCTAGCTTGCCATTGCGTGGTTAATATGAATGATTCAGAAATACTTTGATCAATAATTGAGATTAATAATTAAACTGGTGAATAAACTGTGCTTTTCATATTCGTTACTTTTTTTAAATAGTGAATGAATAAAATTAAAATTATATGCTACTTTAAATATTATTTCCCACAATGCAATTTAGACAATGCAAAAAATTGCAATAGTATGACATCAATTGTTCGAACTGGAACCAAGGACTATGCAAAAAATAAAGTATTTCAGTTAGCCAAGCATTCATGAAATCAGCAGTTTATATGAAACAAAATGTAGCCTTTATATTTTGAAATATAAATTATAATAAATAACTAATTTACATAAATAAATAAACTATTTGAAAATAAAAAAACCCAATTTACATTCATTTCTCAGTTAAAGCATAAATAAGATGGTTCTAAATGTTAATTTAATAATGTCTAATAATAGATATTGTAGATAAAAATGCAAATATTGTAACAACGAACTAAAACAATAGCAAAGTTTTGTTCTATGAGTGATTTGTTATTGAATTATAAGATTTTTTATTAAAAAAATTGTAATGTTTAAAAATTTTTTTTTAGTTAAAAAAAATCACTTCTTTTAATCACGTTCTATATAGACACTCATACCACATTGAGTAGTTTAACAAGGAAGCATCATGCTAAAGTTAGTGGCTAAAGATTTCCAATAAAATAGCAACAACTTCTGTTTGGCATATGATTTCCTATACAATTAATCATATATTTGTTTTTTGTTTTTTAATTTTAAAATTTTGACCATGAAGAATGCATTTAAAGTTGAAACTCATTAATAATTAAAAAGACAAACAAATATTTCTCAAACATTCTAAACTACTCTTAACTTCTTTTTTTTTTTGCAATATACCTTATGTCAAATTGTTTTTTACTGCTAATATTTTTAGATAAATAATCTGAAACAAAAACATTAAGCAAAAGTAGGAATACTTTGGCATAACAACTAGAGTAAAATGGAAGATGGATGATCAGATAATTAAAGTCTAATGCATTTCATGTTTTGTAAAATTTTCATTTTACTTGGTTTGATATCAAAATATGGACATAACTTAGTTTAGACTAAAATAAAATTTGTAATTGCAAAATTCTGCTTAAAAGAATCCTGTTTTTTTTTTTTTTAAGTGTCAGCATGTATTACAATTCTAAACCTTCCATCAATTAATTTGAAAACATTAATTCCAAATGGTTCAATCATTTTTATTATAAACTTAATACAACAACTGAAATTAGTGTATTAAATAAATAAAGCAATAAAAGGATTCTAGAATTGCTAATTAAATGCTAAAATTGAACATTTAAATGTTGAACAACAAATGATATTTTTCCTACTTGGAGTTTTTACATAAGTGCTTTTGATAAGCAAATTATCTGTGAATGTGGGCATCTTAAATTGGTTAATTCAATGATTAAACAAAGTTTACATTCTAATTATGGTAGTCACATCTGATAAAAAAAAAAAACGAAAAAGATAAAACTATCTTTAAATAGCCAACTGCAAGAAAAAGGCCTTTCCAACTTCTCACTATAGAAGAACAGTAAAATAATAAAGCATGAAAAAAAAATCAAGTTTTATTCTGACAGGATATGAAGCCTGATTAGATAGCATAGCAGATGAATGCACTACTACTAGAGCGCAAGGTTCTTATTACTTGACAAATATTATATAAGTTCTCTTTATAAGTGCAGGATTTTAAGCACACTTTTAATGACATTAGAGCATGTTATGATACTCTTAGGAAGCAATAAATCTACCATCACACATGTATTCATGTTCTTAATACTATACTGATTTAGTTGTTGATTTCTTCTTTTTTGTAACTAAATTTCTACTGATTTTTAGAATATTTATTATATACTTATAATCAATTTAAAACAATTATCATTTTTGCTTCATTGCATTCTAAACAAAGTTATTATAGCATTCAATATTTAAAAAGTATGAATTTTTCACTTTGGCATATAAATGAAAGGTAAAATAGTATAAATATTGATTTAAATTTGTCATTTTATTTTTAGCTTATATTTTATGTTTACTTCTTTCTCCATATTTGTATTTTTTATTGTTTTTCTGCGTTTAAATTCATGATCACATGATTATAAAAAAAAAATCATGTGATCATAAATTTATAATAATCAGGTGATAGAAATCATGTGCTAATGAGATGGTTTGACTTTTTTTTTTTATTTTGCTATATAATTATTTTACAATAAATTTATTAGAAAAAGATGATTATCATTTATTTAATACATGTTACATTATTTCCTCGTTACTCGTTAGACTCAACATTTAATTACAATCCTTTTATATCTTAATCTAAAATTAATTAAGAATGACTAATTTGCATAGATTATTATTCTCTTATGCGTTATGACAAATTTGCATACATTTTCATTCTTTCATGAGTTAGTTAAAAAAATATTAATTTTGTTTATAATCTATCAATCAAAGGTATATTATTAAAGCTTTCATCTAACATAAGAATAGAAAAGACAAATCAAAGTTTTCATAAATAACGAACATTTATGTTCATTAATTAATTAAAAAGATCTGAACCATTAACAAAATCTTAACTAAATATTAAATGTAAACTGTTAAAAGAAAAAAAAGGTCAACTTTCTAAAAAAAATTCTATACATTACTTATATGATTATTAGCAATATCTATTTACTCATCTAATTTTTTTCGAATTTAGTTCTTAACTAATATTCTTTAAGTTAATTAGCTTTAAAAAAAATAAAATAAAATAAGACTATATTTATAAACAAAGTAATATTAATTGAAGTGCATTTCGGCTAGACCTGGATTTAAATATGGATTAAGTAAAATTTTCAATAGGCTTGATATTTTGATTGCTGGCTCATAGCCAATCTAATCAACCATCCATTATCGATCTGTGAATAAGTTCGTAACTATTCTTAGCTAGAAGATAAAATAAAAATAAAACATAATTTAAACAGTCATTACTCAAAAATTGAATGGTATTATGAATACTATCTTCTCATTTACTGTTTTTCTATAAGAAGCAAATAGATAGACATTTGCCCTGTATTTGGCTATTCTAAAGGTTGATCTATCTTATAGAGATAGGCCCCCACCCCCCGGTTTTTTAATTATAAAAAAACAACAACAACAATAATTTAAGTAATGAATATATCAACAAATTTCATTTATAGACCTGAAATATACTGAAATAAGATTGCAGCATTTTGACTCTTACTTATAATTAAAGTCATCAAAACATCACATGATCAGCATTTCATATGCGTACACAAGCTGTTAATACCAATAGCAAACTTTCAATACACTACTGCATGGATAGTTTGCTACTGTTATTAACAGCCCATGTAAGCCTATGAAATGGTGATCATGTGATATTTTGATGGTTGTATATCTTTTCTACCCATAGGATAATGGTGACTGTGGTTTTTGAAAAACCAAAGGCACAAAAATGGATAAATGCTATACTAAGTTCAAATCTACATGAGTTCACAAGTGAATAAGCTTGGGTTAAAATCATTATTATGTTTTCATCTAGGGCTTCTAGCTTTATACTTAACCAAATACATAAAAGGTGGCTTCTAGATGGTTGCATTAGATTTTAAGATCTAGATGCAGTGTTCTCAAATCCAAGGTTCATCAGTGATGAAAGCAACAAGCTAGAAACTAGTCTGGGGATATTGGATGAGTAGGCATTAGATAGAGCTTTTATGCACAAACCTTTCACATCCATTGATTATTGCACTTGGTGGCACTGCTGCATGGAGAGTTTGCTACTATAAAGTTGTTAAATTTCTGTAGAGTTAGTCAGTTAGCTGAATATTATTTGGGATGCATTAAACAATCACAGTGAACAAACAACCCACTACATAAAACAACAAGTATAAGATATACCAACAGGCAGAAATATTCCATTACTGATGCACAACTTCAAAAAATAAATATCAAAGCACACTTTGTTAACTATATTACATTTTCAGTGGTCAAATATAAAGTTGCACTCTTCTATGTCTGATTACACCAGCTTCACTCTATATGGTGCAATATTAAGTAGTATTTATGATTAATGACAGAATGAGTTCTCAGAAAAATCTAAATAAGAATAGAATACTGACTAATTTAATTAGTATTATTTCATTTAATTATGAAATATGTATGCCTATATCAACTACATATAACATGTATATCTATTTTCTTTTACACACATGTCTATTTCTGTGTTGATACACATAAATATTTCTAAATTAATAATAACTATTATTTGTTAAACTACTAAACATCACATGATCATCATTCTTTATGCTTACACAAGCTGTTAACACAGAGAACAAAACACTCCATATATTAGTGTCACTTAGTATAAGCAAGAATAATCAATAGATGCAAGAAGGTTTGAGCATAAAATCCCCATTTAGTGCCTACTCATCCAATATCCACTGACTAATTTCTAGCTTGTGGCTTTTATCAATGAGGAGCATTGGATCTGA
Organism: Epiperipatus broadwayi; assembly: GCA_028023455.1. NCBI lineage: Eukaryota > Metazoa > Onychophora > Udeonychophora > Euonychophora > Peripatidae > Epiperipatus > Epiperipatus broadwayi. The sequence continues at coordinate 12,242,737 of JAQFVV010012411.1, forward strand.
GAGCACTACATCTAGACCTTAGGATCTAATGCAACCCTCCAGCAGACATTTTTTTTAGTTTTGACTCTCTGTTAACTATTATTTATATTATACTTGAACTTTTCTTTTTTGTTCAAAGATTATAATAGCCAGCATTCATTTGTGTGAAGCTATGAGCTTGTATATTATTAAAAGTTTTATTTTGAGAGCACCTGGTCTGTGAAACTTCTTGTGAGGCTGCAACAAACTTTTATATGTTGTTCTATAGTTGTTCAATCATGACATGTAATAAATAATCAAATGATTTAATTTTTATGGGAGTTCATACGATGTTCTAGCATCAAAGTGATAGATAATACATCAATCTGGTCATCTTCACTTCTTAAGTGCATAACTTTACCATTGCTTCCAAGAAAACCCTCTGCATATAACACAAACACACTTATGTATGTATCTATATTTTAAGTTATTTATTGATAAAATGTTATTTAATTCTTTTTATTAACGCTAAATAAATTGCTTTTTAAATTTATAATAAAAAATAAATTACAATATTATATTCAGCTTCAGGGAGATCTCACATTTTTGATAAAGTGCTATATTAAACAAAATATAAGAAAAAAAAACAATTAAAGATTTATACTTCTAAAGATATGAAGAGAAGAAAAATAAAAACAATTTTTTTTTACTAATATTTTAATGATTATGAAAAAGAATATAGATATAATGATATTCTTATACTAAAGAATAAAATCTAATTATTAGTATCAGAACAGATTCATATTTACATACTATAATTGGAAGAAAATAAAATCATATATCACGTGACTTAATTTATTAATTCTTAATAAGCTTTTCAAAATATTCCTATCCTCAGATCAGTTTCTAGCAGCTGGCTTTTGTCAGTGAGGTGCTAGGATATGCTGAAAAGCTTCTTAAGAGCTATTACCACGCTCATTATATAACATTTGTAATACAATCTTATTAAATGAAGTCACATGATATATGACTTGATTTCCTTGCAATTATTGTTCTTGCTCTTAAGGCTTTGGCGATTTTATATTGCTAAAGCTATTAACATATGGTGTATCTGAACTTAGTTCAATCCCATATGGTTATTTAAGTTAGATAGCTGGATTTGAAAATTTCAGATTTTTTACTTAATAGTTAAAGTGCTGGGCTTGACCTGGTATTTTAAATCTAATACTTGAATATCCTAGCGCCTAGCTGAGGAAACCGATCAGAGGATAGGAATATTCTGAAAAGCTTGTTAAGAGCTATTGGCACGCTCATTATATTACATACTATAAATAAAAAAATGAAATATAAAAAACTAATTTCTTATAATAATGGTACCAATTATGATAACAAACAACAATATATAAAAAATATTATATCTGACTGCCATATCCATAATCAGGAGTTTAAATCCGAACCAGATAAAACTGATATTTTTTTCCAAATTTTGAATAGGCTTATAATTTTTCCTTAAGTTGTCTGACTCATAGTCAATGAAATTAGCTGTTAAATACCAATCAATAAAACGGAATTCTAACTGCAGTGGTTTTTAAAAAAATCCTTTCACCTCTTACCATTTAACTTATACATAAGAATAATTAAAAAAAAAAGAAATAATGCAAGCAAAAGAATTTGCATGTTAAGTATGAATTACTTTGCAATTATTTTAGAATTTATATACGTTTATAAACGAACATATATCATCGCTAGAGGACTCTTCAAGAATTAAAAATGAGCGAAATATTTATATTCATGAAAGATCATTATTTTATAATCCGAATATAAGTTTAAGATAGGTAAATTATTTTATTTGAATAACTAGCATTTGAAACGTGTTTTCAATGGTAAAGATCAAACATCGCTTGGTTAATTAAGCTATACTACTGTTTAAATGTAAAAACTATCTATAGTAGAAATCAGAATTGAGGAAACTATGAATGAAATAATATTAATTCACCAATGATCGTCCTACTGTTGTATGTATAGATATAAGAGGTAATCAATCAAGACACGTTCAAATCTTCAGCTTTTCTGAGATTACTTGCGCATCATATCAAGCTACATATAGTGAGTGTATATATATACACACACAATGTAAAAATATTTCCATAATGTCTGTATAAACAAAAAAATTAAAACAAAACAGCTTATATATAAAAAAAACGATAAAACAATTATTAAATAGCATAATTTAAAATGAAATGTTTTCGAAGAATCCCCTCTTTCCTCACAGAGGAATGTGAACGGAGAAAGCATCTCCAGTCTTACTAACGAATGGGTGATGATTTTTTTTTTTAGCATTTCCCCATCCTTTTTTAACACTCTTACTAATTTTATTTTTATATTTAGGCATAAAATTAAATTGGTAAACAAAGTGTTATTTGTTTATTTTTATTGATCAAAATAGCATTTTAAAATACAAATTAAAAAAACCCAAGTCCAAGACTGATCCTAGCGACTTTAACAAAGCTTTACATTGTTACTGACATTTGCTATCAAAATAATCTTCTCATTTTCCATTTAACAAGGTGAGCTTATAAACGCTAATGATGAGACGGTAATTAACATTTACAACATTAAAAGCGATTAACCCACAAGGGGTATTATGTTCTTGTTATTACATTTTCATGAGAATCTTATGGTAATTAAGAATAATTAGCATAATACCAATAATTATAAAGAATTTGAAAAATTCATGAAATTTTTTAAAATTTACTTATTTAAACTTTAAATGATTTTTCTCTGACTCTACAATTAAAATAATTTTTAAATATACAGCAATTACTACTAACCAACAAAGCCATGCAGCAGCAATTAATTAAACGTTGAAATTCAGAAAATGAGTGTTGTTTTTTTGCCCTTTTTCTATTTAAATAAAAGTCATTTTTTTACGCAACATTTTTTTTTAATTCCGAAAAAATTTCTACCAAATTCTAAAATGGATTAATCAAATGCATATATATAGAGTTGCGCGCGAGAGACATTTTAAATAATCATCATCATATTAACAACCACTCACACAGATGTATGATCATTTCAAACTTTGGATGGAAGAAAAAAATATAACTACAAAAATGAAAAATAGAGGACGGAATCTTGCTGTATAGATAATTAAAGAGAGGCTTCATAAACACACAATCCTATTATCGTATCTAGAAGAACTTATAACAATCTGAATAATATTTCGGTAGCTAATTTTCATTATACCACTCTCACGCAAGGCTGGTTTCTATCCATTTTTAATATCTTGTGAAGTGATGTAATCATAATCATGTAACCAAAGATATTATTGGATAATCTCTAGTCTAACGAATGAGTAATAAAAATTATTAATATACTCATAACGACCGGCTCTATCTAACCTACATTAATAAATATAGTGATGTAAGAGAAAAAAGAAAATAGATGGAGAGAGAAAAGAATAGCGAGAGAATGAAAGAAAAATAATAGTATATAATAAATAAAGTTTTTTGGTGTAAAGATATATTTACTGGCTCAAAAAAGTAATTAAGTAAATACCAACCAGAAATATATATATATTTGCTAACTAAGCTAGAATCATTATAGACATTATTTCAACATTAGATCATAAACCACTTGTCTTCAATTCAATCCAAAAAGATAAAAAAAAATGCTATCCATTATATTATCCTTGTGACAAATATCCATTTTCTGGATAGTTTTTATTTTAATCAGATGCACTATAAATACCATATGCACAGATCTTTGCTGAATGGTGTTAAAAATTATTTATATTTTATGCAGCACAAAAGTGAACTGTTTCATTGCTCAAGTTTTTAAACAAGTGCACACAAAGTTTGTACAAATTCAGTAGCATTATACACTATAATTCAAGGCAACACATCACACCATTTTATAGTTATATGCATAACAAAAAGGCCTCATAAAAGAGGCTATCTAATAAATAGGTCATATTTTCTTTCATATTAAATCGGGAGCTTTTGAAGATTCTATTAATAATTTATCACTATTATTAAGTTCTGTATAAATCCATATGGATAGATCTGAAAATATATTAGCAACATGTTTATTTAAAAAATGTTATAAGAATGCCACCCAGTTTTAACAGCAAAGAAAGTTAAGAAATAATGCATTTAAATATAAATGGAACCCAAGAAAATAATTCAAGTTGATCCTGAATGCATTATTAACAGACTGTTTTCATGCAATCTAACAATTACTAGAAATTTAATTTTAAATTTGCTTTAATAACAAATATAGATAGAAATTGTAATAATAATAGTGCTTCATAAGCAGAGAAAATATTAAAAACATTAAATATAATCATAATTGCAAAGCAGATGTAACTACTTCTCACTGAATTATGTAGGATCAAAAAAACCAATGAAAAGATAGAATGATTTTGATACCACATAACTCAGTGTGAGGTAGTTACTTCTGCTTTGGAATTACAGATATTGAGAAGGTATAATTATTTATTTATTATTATAAATATAATCTTTCAAAATAAAAATAGAAATATATATCCAGCCATGCATATAAAATCCCATGATATAGTGGTACACTCTATGCTTTAGCTCAGTTTCAGACTTGAGGGTTTAAGAGCTAAAAATCCTTTGTTTGCATCTCAACTATCATTTTCACAAGCTGTTGAAATGTTTATATAATAATACAAACTTGGTAGTATTATAATTTTATATAATTTTGAATATAACTTTGGACTAAATAACATATATTATTTTAAAGATTATATTGAAAAAAAAAATAGAAGGCTATTACAAATTTCCTTTTTGATGTAACCTACACAGTTTGTCATAATCTTTGATTTAAGTTGAGCATTGTTAATGAAAACCAACAAATAATACCTAGAACATAGAAACAAGGAGTTTGAAAAACTAAAGGGAATTAGTAATACATTAATTTTTTTTTTGTATATTTATATCTCTATTTTTCATTTATTTTATCAAATTTGATAAATGTGTTCTCTGAAAAATAGTATCAAAATCCAATTTGAAATGAAATGTGGATTTTTTTAAAATTATAACTCTCTAAATTCTAAAAATAGTTTACAAAAGCCAGTTTGAGAAATACTGAAATAGAGAGTATAACATTCCAAAAATACACGCATCCAAATTTTAATCATGTTATTGTGTAAACATCCATGGCTACCATATTTGCACAAGAACATGGCTGTAATTTGTGTCCATTTGGGAACACTAACCTCAGCTTCTGGAAATTTTTTTAATAAATCTTATAACTAATTCTCTGTTCTGATTATCAAATAATTTTTTCAGTTAATTAATATTAACTATTGTATCAGTTATATTGCACACTCTATTTTAAAAAGGTTTTTCATTAACTTTCAATTTAAGATTATTCTATCACTACCTCTTTGTATATTCTATAAAATCTTCACTCATCTTGCAATTTAATTTGAAGATACCAAACTTTCTGCATTCACACCTATGATATCCTCTTTTCCAGGTAAATACCTTAATGCTTACTATTAATCATTTGACTAGAAATTATCATAACAATTTTAGCACACATGGAGTAATTAGTGTATCTCTATTTAATTTTTTTTGTGTAATATCTTTAAAATACCATAAATTTTCATTATCTTTAATACAGGATTAAGAAGACAGTAAGTAAGTCAAGAACACCAAATTGTCATTTGTTTTGCCCAATTTTTTTGGCTTGAATAAAGTGAGAACTTTATCACACTAGTCTTCAGACATCTAGTGTTAATTGATAGTCAACATTAAAAGTAGATTTTGTTACTACAGACCTTGTTACTACATAAATATATATCCAATTAAGATTATTGGGCTTATGGATAATATAACTTATCTAAAGAGACACTATTTCACATCCCATTACATCAAATATCTAGTTTCTTCTCTCTTTTTTTCTTTTTAAAAAAATATAATTGCTAATCATACACATTTGCTCTACTAATTTTTTTTCTATACTTATGTGTTTTTAACTTAATCTCGAACCTTTTCTTTTCATTATATATTCATATTTGAAAATATTAGTCTTAATATTTTTTAACATTTTTCTTAATTCTCCATCTTTTGTACATAAACAACAACGATCCAGTTTGATTAGTTATTAAATAATTTTCATATTGATAGCAATTCAACAAAGATATTCTAAGCTAATAAAATAAAAATTTAGAATATATATATATATTTAAATGTGAACTTACAAATAAATGGCTCTTAATATAAATATCGTAATGAAATTAATAAAGATGCCAAAATGCAAGGTTGATATCCCAGAATGCTGTGCTAATTTTTATTCTATTCAAAATTGATAGAATTTTCAGCTTTAGTTCTTTAAAAAATTTGTCAGTAAACATTTACTGAGAAGAAAGATTTTAACACATCTAACATTGTATGAACAATTACTCATTCAAAGATGAAGAGTTTTGGAGTTATGCCAAAATTTTATCAATAAAAAAAAAGTCACTCTGTCAATGTGATATTTAGCTCGGACTCATTTTTATTACTACAATATCTCTCTTCAATCTTACAGTTTGACTTTCTCTTGTAGAAGATATTGACATTTTTTAAAGCTATTTTACCAATCTTATTTGGTCGAATATCTTCATTTTTTGTTAACAATATGAACTTGTTAAAAAAGTATGTCATTTTGATTTCATAACTATTATTCAGACTAATTTTTTTCCATACAAAAGTTTAAATTTATTTTAAAAGTTTTTTTTTTCTTATATAAAAATGAAGCATTATTTTGCAACAAAACAATATACCCCCCCCCCCCAAATCTTATATAAACTATATTTGAATAGTATGTGAAATTGAAAAAACATGTTATCTGTAGTAATTTCTTCTATTTTGCCTTATTTAAAATAACAATTCATAATATATTAAATAGCTTACTTAAAAAACAAAATTTACAATATATTATAAAAAGTAACTTTTTAAATATACAGACCAAAAGTTAATTTTTTAAACATATAAGCTAAAATCATTTTATCTAATAGTTGCAAAAGTTCCAACTATAGTTCTGAGCTTCTGATTTATCCAATTAATAATATGTAGAAGTTAGTAATTCATATTTAGAGTGACCGTGAATAAGATTGTACCTAAAAATATGTTATGGTTAATTGATAGAGAGATTTATCAAGAAAAAAAAGTTACAGGAAGCTATTTACAGTAATAATAAGTTGTTAAGGGGCGGGGGGAGTATAGAAGAATGTTGTGAAAATGTAATAGCAGACTATCACTAATAATGATCAAGTATAATTCTTGGATAATAGTTTTTTATTGCTTAATTATTTTACCTTTACACGCTCGCACACACACACAAATCTTAAGTGTTTTCTTAAATAATTAGAAACGCAGTTTTACTTATGTCAGTGATGAAATGAAATTATTGATATTTTGAGGCTTTTACCTTTACGCGCACGCACACACACACAAATCTTAAGTGTTTTCTTAATAATTAGAAACGCAGTATTTTAGAAATATTTACTTAAGTCAGTGATGAAATGAAATTATTGATATTGTGAGGGCTGATGTGCATATTTTGCACATTCAAATAAAGTTGCACAGTTTTTAAAAAATACTCAACTAAGATTAATAATACTTTTCTAAAGAATTTTTAAAGAATTTAAATACATACCATACTCTTTGAAAGAGAATAAAAATATATTTTATTATATTTAAATATAGTACTAAATTAGTTAATTTATTGTACTTTTTTACAAAAAAATATAGACGGAATAACGTTTTTAAAGCAGACCTAATTAAAATATTTAAAAATTAATATTTTTTTTACATTCATCAATTCTATATACATTTGATTATATAGGAAAAAGTTTATTATTCTTAACTAAGTCTGTGAATTTTATAAAAACAAAATATCTTTTAATATTCTATACTTGCTTTTGGCGATGTTAATTTTTATCTAAACTTTTCTTTCATCTCTAATCACCTTCTCATCTTATAACCAATTTTTATTAATGACCCATCTCTCCTGTGTGTCACAGACGCTATTCATAGATCTTTTTTTCTTTTTTACTTTTTTTTAAAGCACCACCTTTGCCATTTCAATGTTCTACACTCAATTTTATTCAATATATTGACATTCCTTTATATATATATAACTGCTATTAATGTTTTTATCTTTCATAATATAGTAACGATTTGGCTTATTTTTATACTGTGATTAATGCTTTTATTCATATATTTAGGTTAATTTTTCTCCTCAGAGGCAGATTATTTCTAGGTTAGGGTACTGTAATCAATCAATAATACTTGATCATATTCAATAATTACTTGTCATTGCTTAGATCTTGAACCCTAAATGCTTTAATAATTTTTATTTAGGGTTAAGTGAAAACCAATGGCAGTGTACTCCTCAGATTTTAATGATAATTTGCTAGAACATATTTGAAGATATTTTCATAAATATTAACATTTATACATTTAAGCTGTTTTATTTTAGTTTAAGCAGATAAGTTAAAATATATTAAAAATTTGAAGCCATAATAGACATTTGTACAAATCCCAGTGCAAGAGGGCTCTAAAAATATATATTCTACTAATGTTAATGCTTTTGCACAATTGAATAAATAAAACAATTTTTAGATCTAAAAAAATATTAATTTAAATAGTTATTAATAAACTGTTTTATGAGAAAAAAATCATTCTCACATATAAAAAAAAAAAAAGCAGCATATTACTATATCAAAAAAAAAAAAAGAAAGAAGCCAATTAGCATTGATGATGATAAAGTCTGATTATACTGCCATCTAGTGTTCATTAATTTAGTTAATGCTTACAAATTTTGTTTGATAATGACTAGCAGATATAACCGGCATATAATTAGTTTTATCGGAAGAACTCAAGTACTGAGAAATAGTGGATGAGAAGACATTATTCACCAGATTAGTTGATTGATTCATCTATTTAAAAAAAATGTTTATCCACTATTCAAAAATATTTTTCTATTCCATTCAAAATATAAAACTCCAGATTATAGACAAGATTGGCTAATGCATTATTTTAATTATATTATAATGTATGTATTCTTTGAGTAACAAACCAGTATAGGAACTAAGCATCAGAGTACTACGATCTAATGTTTGATCATAATCGATTGTAATTTTGTCATTAATTGCTACTCTCTTAATACAAGTATATTTATACAATAAGTAAATTATTATTAGAATTTTTCAAAAGTTTTATTTATAGAATAAATATGCTAAATGTTATTTATCACAGTTAACTGTCAAATCACACATTTCTAATCATTTTCAATTCTCCAGTATTGCCACTTCCCCAGACTGATATAATTGTGATTGGCATTTTTGTCACTCATTTTACTATTTAATATGAAAATAAAAACAACTTGCTTTGTGAAAATGAAAATAAATCTCATTGTGCAATAATATCTATTTAGATGCGCTCCCTTGTGTGTCTCACATTGCTTGGTTATGAGTTGTTGGCAGATTAAAAGACTTTTGAAAAAAAAAAAAAAACAAGCAGAGATGGAGCAGTTGTCTTTTGTAATTTAAAATGCATATAAAAAAATGAAAATTAAAAAAAAAAATCAATTTTTTCATTATAAAAAATATTTTATTTAAATGTATATTGATTTTTACACAATATGAGAATATTATACATTATTAAAAAAATAAATAAATACTCTACTTATGCCTTTACCGTTTCAGATAACACTAATCATATGGTGATACCATTTGGTTTATCAATATCAAAGCCAAAATTTGTAAGCACTGAGTAAACAATAGACACTAGATTGCACTACAACTGGAGTTCATGTAAATACTAGAAATAATATATTTCACACAATAGATTAACTATTAGTAAAGAAAGAGGGAATGAATAAAGTACAAAAAGTAAAGGGTTTTGATAATGAAGAGAGTATATAATAGTGATCCTAATTTATAATAGAAATAGTTAGTAACATGATGTAAAACAGTAAGAAAGGATAGAGAAAGATGTGGATAGAGAATAAATTATAAGAATAAGTTAGAAGAATATAAAATAAAAGTAGAAGAAATCATGGAAGAGTTTGTTGGGGATGAATATAAGGATTGGAGTAATGAAGTAAAAAAAGTGGCATTTAGGTGAGAATATTCAGAAGAATAAAAATAATAGAAAAGTGAGTTACTAAAAGTGTAATTTAGAGGGGGAAAGCATGCAAAGAATATAAATGTGCTATTAAAAACAAAGAAAGTGAAAAAGGAGTTAATGTTAAATGGGAAAAGTATTTTTTAAAAAAGAATTTGGCTAAAATAGATAATTATATAGAGAGAATGAAATTAAACAGTAAATTGTTGGAGGATATTAATAAAAGTGTAAGAAATGTAAGTAAAAATTTTTGAAATGTATTAAAAGTAAGAATGGGAAAGAGGAATAGTATTAATAGATTATGAGGGACTAGAGTGTAGTTCTAGAGAAGAATTAGAGACAATCTTAAATAAGTATGAAATGGATATAGAAAATATATTAGATATAAAAGAAGCAGTGATAACAAGCATGAAAGCATATAGTAACAGAAGTATTAAACAGCTTCTGTGAACATAAAAAATAGTGATCATGTGATGTTTGATAGAAATATTAAATTTACAAAAAATGAATTGAATGAGGCAGGGAAAAAATTGAAAAGTGAAAAGGCAAGAAGTTTAGATGGATTGGCAGCAGAGATGGTGATGAATTTAAAGAAATAGGGCAAAATTAAATCTATTATCATGTTTTACTAAGATGGCACAAAAGAGAGAATTTTCAGATAACTGGCATATCACAAAAGAAGGTTAATGTTTAAAGGAAAGGGTAAGGATAATGGAAAGTTAAACATTATAGACCTATAGCATAATGTCAGTATCATATAAAGTTTCTGCATATATGCTGGTTGAAAGCATTGCAAAATGGATGGAAAAAAATAATATAGTGGGAGAAATGTAAGGAGGTTTTCGATCAGGTTTGTAATCACACAACTTATAGATATGAGTAGGAATAAAGGTAGTTTATATGTTTTTTAAAATATAGTGAAAGCATATGATAGAGTAAATAGAAATAGATTATGGGTAAGTTTAGAAAATTTGGGAATGAATGGAGTTTTAGTCGATCTTATTAAGAGAGTGTATGAAAATAATTATTATATGTATCAATTATGAAATATAGAATCAGTTAAAGTTAAAAATGGGTGGGACTAAGGCAAGGATGCTCTATTTCACCTATTTTGTTTTTGTTATATTTGAGAGAAATGGAGAGAGCAACAGAAAGGTTAGGAAGAGGGGTAGAGATACCATTAATAGGTGGCAAGGGAGTATATACATTATCGGATCTTTTATTTATGGGTGATATCTTCTTATGCACAGAAAGTAGGGAAGACATGAAAGTTATGCTGAAGATATGCACAAGGGTGGGTAAAAATGTGGGGATTAAATTTAGTGAAGAAAAATCAAAAGTAATGATGATAAATGCTGGGGAAAGAGAAGAGATAGAACTTATTTGGGGATATAGAGTTAAATATGGTCAATAGATATAATTATTTGCAAATCATCTTAAGTAATTAGAGAAATTACTTGGATAAATGGTAGAAACAATTGATAAATGAAGCAAAGAAAAGAAAGGGACTGATAAAGAAATTAACAGTGTTTTCATATAATAAATATGATGCAGCTAAAATTATATAAAAGGGCATATCAGTAGCATGGTTAACTTATAGTAATGATGCATTATGCATTAGTAAAGGATTGTTAGATTACTTAGAAAAAGTACAAAGAGGAGTAGGAAGACATGCATTAAATGCGTATGTGTATGGACAGCAAAGAAAGCACTTTAAGGAGAAATGGGATGGTCAAGTTTTTATATGAGAGATGCAAAAAGCAAAATGAAATTGTTTGGTAGAGTGCAATTTATGGATAATAAGAGAATAGCCAAAATAGTATTTAATTGGGTTTGAGTAAAGAGCAGGCAACAAGATGGGTGAGAAAGGTAGTATGGTATGCAGAAGATCTGGATAAAGACTTTATATCAGTGTACTTATACAAAAGGTGGGGTGATTGTGTTAGGAGAATGGTTGAGTGTTTTAGTGGCAAAGAATGGGATAGAAGAATAGATGTATTAATAAAAAATAAGGAGAGTTGGAGAACTAGTATGCAGAGTAAAAAGAGATTAAAGATATATAGAAGTAAACATAATATTGGATGTGAGTTAATTTATGATAATAGCAAGGAAAGTAGTTTATTGTTTAAGGCTCAAATAGGATCATTAGTAACAAGGGAATATACACATAAATGGAAAAATATGGGTGATTTAGTCTGCAAGTTGTTTAAGGAAGGCACAGAAAATATTAGGCATCTGTTAATTGAATGTAAGTGCCTACAATCAGAAAGGGTACAAATAATGAAGTTGTGGGAGAATAAATATAAACAAAGTAATTATACAAAAAGTGGGTTCTTGGTTTTTATACTGAGTTTGGGAAAAGATAAGGGGGATTTAGATATAAAAGCCATAGAATTGACAAAGACTATGTTGTGAAAATGGGGTGTAGCAGGATAGAGAAGAATATAGGAAAACCTTAGGGGATGGAATGGAAAGGAAAGGGAAGGTGGCTGAGATATTCCTGACTCCGAAAAAGGAGAAGCCACAGTGCATCGATATCACATCAAACAATATTGACTTCTAGCTAAATATATATATTTTTTTTGTAAGAAGAGATAATTGTGAGATGAGATTTTCCCCACATTATTAAATCTAAATTGAATAAATCACAACATGCTTAGTAAGGTTGTAAAACTATCAATCATTATTAGATAATATCATAACTTTTTCATGAAGAATTAGATGAAAAAATAGTCAAACAAATTTTTTGAATGGATACACATAAAAAATATAGATCCATTTTACAACTGATCTTTTACCCTAAGTACTTATATATATGTACTATACATCTATTTACAAAATCGTAATCAATCTTTTCATTATGTTGATTTAATTATCTAATTTATTTATTGGTAAATAATAGATACCTATATTTACATTTACATAATCTGTAAATAAAATTAGCAGGTTATTTAGATATAGCTTTTATTTTTAATAATCAATCAAAAGAAACACATAAGTGGGGATGGGGTTAAGATTATTTTGTTGATATTGATGTTAATACAAATATATATTTCCTGAATAATAGATTAAGTATTTAGTCAGTAAAGTATTATAAATGAGATATTGCATTTGATAGAAATAATAAATGTTTGCAATTAATTTTTTACAATTTATCACAATTTATTTTAATATATATACTCTATGGAATAATTATTTGCACATTTATTATGCGATTCATGTTTCTTCTTAATATCTTTTTATGCAGGCTGTCTTTTATGCAATAAAGAAGTTCATATTTCACTATATTTATTAGATATCAATAAATTTAAATTATTAATAACTTATTTTGATTTGAAATACTTTTTTTTCTTCAAAAATATAATGTTATATTAGCAGCTAACATGAATATGGTCTGAAGCTATTTAGAATCTTACTTAAGAGTAAATAATAATAATAGATTTATATTTACGAATATAAAAATATCGCAATATTCAAAAATTTGAAACTTTTAAAACATATTTTGTTAGATATAACAGAAATTAATACTCTTTTAGATTTTTAAAAATAACCAGAAATAACAAAGATTTTTTTGATTTTGTAAACTGAAAAATAATCTTTCTAGAAATGATAATGTATAAATCTTTTTGTTTTGATTGTGATCTGGTTTTTTAATATAGAAACAAAATGTGAACATTTAAAATTTATTTTAGTAGTAAACAAAAATATCTATCAAATGAAGACAACTTTATTATTTTCTGATAAGTAAAAATCATTTAATCATGGATTTTATGTTGATGTGTGAGACAAAAAAAAATGTCAGAAAATGCTGAAATCTGAGAAAGTTTGCTGCAATGAACAACTTCTTAAATTCCAACAAGAGCTAAATAGTTGTATGTATGGATATTGTGAGCTTAATAAAGCATTAGTAAAATCATCATCTCAAAGTTTAATCATTAATTACATTGTCGACAGAAAACCTTGTGACAAATCTGATTTCTTACCAGTTCACAAATGAACAACATATTGTAAAATAGTGATAATGATTAAAATATGTATGAAAAAATGTAAAATTAAATACTGTAGTTAACCTTTTTTTTTTTTAAAAAATTAATTTTTTTTTTCCCAAAAAAAAATATATTTTTTTATATTATAATATTGAGTTATAATATAAAAATGGATTATATATAAAGTGTTTTTTTTTTGAAAGTGAAAAAAAAAAAAATTTTATTTTTATCTCATACAACAAAAATAAAATTAGTAGTGTGGTTAAAAAAAGTAAAAAAAGTTTGTCTTGTATTAATTTTTCTCAAATATTTGAAATTTTTTATTAGTCATACTTTATTTCCCCCTTTTTTTATTTGAATTTTAAAGTAATTTTTCCTTGTTGCTTTGCTTTTATGCGATTTCTGAAAATTACAGAACATATCCTCCATTTTTCAAGGTAAGTTAAGTCTATTTTTGTACATTTTTTTAATGCGAGTTTTCTGCAGAACCTATCTATCGCATAAAACAAGACCCAAGTTTATTTAAAAATGATTTTAATATATACCATATTACTTTGAATATAAGACACCCCCAAATTTAAGACACAGTAGGATTTTAAATTCAGAAAATTGTGAAAAAAAATTTTTAAATGATTTTATTGAAAAATAAAAACACATTTTTATTTACTTAAATAGAAACTAATATAAATACAATAACTTTATCTAATTTATTGTGAATCTTCTTCGGATATACTTTCACTTTCTACATTTTCAATTTCAGAACTTGAATTTTCTTCTTCATTATTCCTCCAGGATACATAATCTTCAGATCATTTAAATCATTAACAATGCAACATTTTAAGAAATATTTTTTTATAATTTCATCAGCTACATCTTTCCAAGACTGGCAAAAACCAACTCAAAATTATATAAATATTGTTAGCATTACAAAGTCTTTTTTCTTTTTAATGTAAATACTGTAATATATTTTTTTAAAGAAAAAAAAAGATTTTAAAATAGTAAGCCCCCCCCCCCCATTCTACAGATAGGCTCAAGATAGAAGCAAAATATTATAAACTTAAAAAATTACAACAATAAAGCCTGAAATTCTTCTAAAAAAGGCAGCAAAAATATTTAAAGCAAATAACACCAAAACAAAACATATTTAAAGCAAATAACACCAAAACAAAACATTCTTAAATTAGTTGTATCAAAGCAAAATATCCAGGAGACAAAAAAAAGTGTTAAAATTAAGATTTTTGGATTTATTTAAGATTAAATCATTATCATATTAAAAAATGAAATTACAATGTTGTATAATCTAATCAAAACCAGAAGAAAACAGTTTTTAAAAAATATAATTAATACAATAAAAACACAACGAGATAGTAATTTTTTATGCAATTTTACACTTTTATAATTTTTAAGTTAAAAATATTTTTATAGCAGGAGAGATAGTTATTACTTCTTAACATTTAAATTACCTAAAATGTTTAACACTAAATTTATTATCTAAATGATGGAAACTATATACAATTTGAATTTAAATGTTAAAGTATTCATATTTATAACTGCATTTATTTGCATATTTTAGAAATTTACAATTATATGATAGAAAGATTCCAAATTCGTTTGTTAATTATCTTCATATATATGCCAATAAATAAAATGTTAATCCTGTGTTTTGGGCAAATAAAAATATACATCCAAAGTATAATGTATGAAGAATTATATAAATAATATGTAAGATCCAATTAATAAATATAACTATAAAATTATAAGCTTCAACTCAGACTAAAATTTAATTAAAAGCTTTCATAAAGTACCTTTTTTAAACAGTATGTGCTTAGCTGACAAATCATAGATGAAGCATAATAGAATGTAGATTAGAATCCAATAATTTGCAAACATGAATTGTTAGGAAATCAAGAATAGATCTTTATGTGTTTGTAACATAATAATAGTCCATATTTTCAGTAGATGTAGTTTAAAATATATTTAGTATTACTAATTCCAAACGTAAAAAATCTAGGACATTCACAGCTTTTTTTTAATTAATTGCCAAAACCTTTAATTATAATAAACAATTACAAAAAAAAGAGTCATTTAATCATCAAATAATGTTAGAAATAATGTAACTAATTATTATAACAAATAATACTAGTAAACTAAATAGCATTTAAAATCAAAACAAATAAACAAAAAAAAAAAACTAACCAACAAAATAATTGCAAAAAGATTTATATCAGGCTGAAATTTTTACCAATCATATAAGTCCTATATTTTATTAGTTTTTGACAAAGTTAGCAAAGAAAAAATTGAAATAAATTGAGTATATATATTCATACGCAATCACAATCAAAAAATAATTTCCTATGCAGTCATTATTACATCTGATTGGCTGTCATATAAGCATTTTTAAGGCACTTCTGTCAAAGGTTTCAGCCTTTCACGTTATTAAAAATCATTTTAAGTAAAATTTTCAAAGAAGTGATGCATACTTTCATACAAATAAACTATCATAACTAATAGACATGTATCTTAGACAATATTTAATTAAAGTACCATATTTTATTTCAATAGCTATTATAAATTACACATATATTTATAAATATACACACACGACTATTAAGATTATCAAATGCACAAGAACATTTTATTAGAAAATATGTTGTATAGAATAAATTGTATTCACATATTTTTGAATGCCATTTTAAATAAAAAATATCGAATGATTTGAGATCATATGATATATAAGCACCATAAGCAAAGATTAACTGAGAAAGATTTAACTTGAGTCTACGATTCTACTACAGTACTAAAATGTCATTATAGCTAATAAGTTACAATGAGGTTCAAATAAAAGAGAAAGCTTTTTTTTGTTCATTTTTAGTAAAGACAAATGTCAAACAATAAAATTATAGAATATATTTAATAAAGAAAAATAATGTGATTAAAAAAAAAGGATGAGATAGAAATAAAAGAAAAATTAAAAATAAGATGAAAAAATATAGAAAAAAAAAAGGAATAAAGAATATAGGAATTGCTATATTCAACAAGTAAACACTACATTCTTTTAAATATATATATATATATAAAGAGACTAAATTATAGATGATGTGGTATCAAAAATATTAAGGAAATATTCTAATCAAAGTATGATTTTCTAAAGATATAGAAGAATAGTAAATCTTATCTATCTATCTATCCAAGTAGAAAAACAGACTTATATAAAATATTTTTACTGCATAGATTTTATTTTAAAATGGCAATCATTGCCTGGTATAGAGAGATACACCTAATGGAATGTACTTATAGTACATACTTTAAAAAACTTTTAATTTTAAAACCAGGCAATTCTAATAGTAACAATCAAATTTATAATTATAGGACTAAAATTTTCATATTGAAATAAAAGTTTTTACCAAATTAACTAAGCTATTAGTGATACAAATCAGACTAACATAAATAAACTTAAAAGCTGTATGTAGAAACAAATAAATAGTAATGATAAATTTAATCGATACATTAACATCGATAAAAGTTATAAAATAGATTTATATGTATAACTAAAGGTAAACAGATGACACGATCAAGTATTTTTCAATTATCTTATAAAGACATTTAGTAATTCGTAATTTTCATATATGATTATTTTATATCTGCGCTTTATGATGAGGTTTTATGAAGATATATATATTTTGACAAATTTATTGCTTCTGTTGATAAAAGCCAAACTTTTTGTAGGAAATAAATAATTAGATATATTTAAAAATAAAGAATAATATCCCCAATAATTCTAATTAAGTAGTTATATATATATTTTCAAACCTTAGTAAGTAAGTGCATATAGATTTATACTTGTTTTTATACATATAGAGAAGTATATATATACTTTATCATGTAAAAATATTGCCATATTGTAACGGGAAATTTTCTTATATAAAATTAATTTGGATTTCAGTTTTCTAATATTCTCTTTACCATGTGTATTTGTAATACAATTGTTAGCCAGCCCACTGCAGGCCTTTCCAATATCTCTTTTTGAGAAATAAAGAAAAAGGTAGTGCTCCCCAGGCTTACCAATTGCTTGTTGATGAATGCTTCAATCAATTTTCTATTGTTTAAATAAGAGTAGTTAGTTTCCCATTTACAAACCAATATTGAATAGTAAGTTGAAAGGCTAAGGACCAGATATGTGTGAAAAAAATTGTAAGCCTTATTGGTCCTTAAATTTTTTCCTGGCCTAGATTCAAACTTCAGAGTAGGTAAAAAGCACACCAAACTACCATTTTAAATAATCAAGTAATACTTGATCATAGTTTCATGGTTAAAAGACTAAATCGGTTTTTCAATAGCTCACTTAATATATTATTTAAAAGTTCAAAACATAAATAGTTATAAAATAATTACTTATTAATTTTAAAATTTGGGGTGCGAATTAACTTATTGCTTTTCATTAGATTAATAAAACACCAAACATTGTAGGAGAATTGAGCACAAGGTGTTTAAACAAAAATAATCAAATGGTTAGTTACCTGGAAATGGGGGGGGGGATACAGCATAAAAAGCTTGATATTTGATACTGAACCAGAAACAGAACTTTTAGCTTTTGATTGCATTAATACCTTACTTTCTAAAATTCAAGAAACCAATATTCACAAATATATATAAAAATTGATTTAAAAAAAAAAAGATCATAATGGTAATATATCTAAAAGTCAAAGTGATCTTACCTTGTTTTGGTATCATAGAGTCACCGAGTCTGCAAGTAAACAACATAAATACCCAGAAAAACATTATTCAGAAACTGCTGTGAAAAACAGCGTACATGTATCATCCATAGCAGTATGAAATAGTAATGGATAATAAGATAACCGAATATTTTGTTTGAGTTCTATTGCCTACATCATCAGATGACGTATAACATGTAGTTATTGTTTTAAAATTCTTATGCAAATGAATCCACCTTTAATTTGCATAAGTAAATAAATTATATATTGTGATTTAATTTTTCAATAAACAAAACAACAAAAAAAAAAACAGATTTGAGTAATCAGATTTTTTTTTTCTAATGAAATTATTAGTGAAAAATTAAAATTACGTTAAATAAAGACGTTTATAAATCTATCAAAAAAGAAAGATATAAAAACAATTTCTATTTAATATTTAAACAACAGCTTTCAGCTGTAATTATAAAAATCACTACAAATATAATTAAAAAATCTGTTCTTGTAATTAAAAAAGCATGCATAAGATTAATAAAATCAATGGAATTTTTTATTATTATTAATAACGTCATTAATTTTTATGTCGTCAATGTCTGTGGTTGTAAAAGACAGATTTTCATCAATCTTGTATCCTTATTTGGACAGAGCATAAGAGAAGAGACAGTATAAGTAATTAAAAATGTAGTTTAATTAAAATCATTTTACCTCAGATCACATCTCTATAAAATTCTATTTTTAGGCAAGCAAAACCAAAAGAAGAAGCTTTGAGCAAACACCTTATCATCACTCCTCTGCTAAAAAGTAAGTTTGAATTATTATTTTATACCACCTTTTTCTATGTATTTATCCAATTGTTTAGCTATTTTTTTTTCTTTCAATTTTTAAGGTCGACCAGTGTAATTCTTTTATTTTTAATTTTAAAAATGTGACCATTTTCCCATTTCTTGCCCCTCCCCCCCCCCTTTTTTTTTTTGTAATTGTGTATTTTTAATCTTATCAAGTTAAATAATTTATTTATTTGTAAACACGTGTGTGTGGGGGGAGGGGGGACGACTTCAAATATTATTTCTCTCTTCCCAGTTTTGCTCTTTACAGAAAAACTCTGTAAACAAAATATTAATTTTTTTCCTCTCCAATTTTAATAAAAGCAATATTTTTTTTTGAAAGTTTATTTCTGTAATATCAACTGTATTACTTTTATTATTATTAATCATTATGTATTTTTGCAGTAGATTATAATTTTGAAAATTCTGACCAAAATTTTCAATCCTGAATTCTGGAATTTGAAAAGTTCTTATACCAGAGATGTAGAAATTGGATCCAGAATGAAATATGTAAATAATAGTACTTATTATTATTAACTTATTATAATTATTTTTATATGGGAAGGCAGTAAATACATTACAAATTAAAATACGATAACTATGCACATGCCCAATGGCTGATCTCAATAATTAAATAAAACCATTGTCAAAAAGGATACTACTGACTGACAAACAGTTGTAGTTAAGTGTTTTGGTAAACAAAAATACTACCCTACTAAAGACATTTATAAAAATGTTTTCTGTTTCTTGTAAAAAATAGCTGAGATAATATTCCTTATTGATGTTAATCAGATGATAAAAAGGTAAAAAAAGAAATGTGCAAATTATAATAGACAAAACACTTTAATGCTAGTAGTTACCAAAGACTCTTGAAGTAATGGGAGTAACAAACAATGAAGACTACAAGAATGATATTCAATTATATTTTTCACTTTGTAATATATTTATATATTTGTTATTGCTGCATTAGGTAAAAAATTTTGATAGTATATTATTAAATAATTTGATCTAGTTTTACACTATAAAAGATATAAAATAATTTCCAAATAAAAATGTGATGCATTTTGGTTATAATCCATGAATTTTCAAGAGATAATGAGTAAAAACAAACAATAAATACCTTTGGTTTACCATCATTTAAGGTAAAGTATTATAATATTTTAAAAGACTGTAAGAAAGAATAAAAAAATTTCACTTTCATTCTCAGTCTTACTCTATTTTAAGTAACTAATTAAATAATATTAAAGATTAAATATATCATTTAGACTAATGAGAATGAGTTTATGAGTAGAAAAATTAAGGTGATTTAAAATGCTAAAAAATTTATAAGGATGTGTCAAGCAATAACAACTATCATTGAACAATGAGTCAACATTATCCCTAAGTCATACTATTTTATTGCCTAATTAACCAATCCTGACTTCAAGCAAAGAATTTAATGTATTATCATGCACGCCAAATCAAAATCATAATGTATGAAATTTGAGAGTTAAAAGTCTATTAATGAAATTGCAATTATAAAAAAAAAATGCTTAATTTTATTCATATTCAAGTCATTTATAATACATAAATTAAAATTTGACAGTTTTTATAAAGGATGATAAATTTTTTAAAAAATATTTCCAAGAAGGATTTATTATACATATTACATTTTTTTTATTAATACATTTGACTACAGTTTTATATAATGTTTTTATATTATATTGCATGAATATATATATAGTACTGAATACATGTTAAGAGTTTGTTTTGCAAGCACACACGTGTATTAAATTAAGTCATGTGATATGTGACTTGATTTTTTTGTGATTTTATTTTTTGCTATAATGGCTTTGATAAATTTATATTATTAAAGCTATTAATATATAGTGTATCTGAACTTAGTTCAGTCCCATAAGGCTATTTAAGTTAGATAGCTGGATAGAAAGACATATGGATGTCTGAAAATTTCAGAGTTTCTACTTAATAGTTATACATGAGATAAAGTGCTGGTCTTGTCTTAGTATTTTTAATCTAATGATTGAATAACCAATACCTCACTGAGAACGCTAGTAGCAGAAACCAGTCTGAGGTTGGGGATATTCTACAAAGTTTGTTAAGAGTTTGTTTTGTGAGCTCTATATATAACATTTGTAAACACAAGCTTATTAAATTAAGTCATGTGACATCTGACTTGATTTTTTTGTAATTTTATTTTTTGCTATGATGGCTTTGGCGATTTTATATTGCTAGACCTATTAATATATTGTGTAGCTTATTAAGAATTTGTTTTGCAAGCTCTCTATATAACATATACTGTATATATTATAACAATATGCCTATTCTTAAGCCTATAGATCAATATTAAAATAAAAAAATGTTTATATTAGTTATTTTATGAGAAACTATTTATTTGTTATTTATTTATCTATATTTTATTCACATATAGACTAACGAAAAAAGTTATATATATATATACTTTTTCAAAGCATCCCAAGAAAAACTTGCTATAATTAAGACTTTGAAAGGTGTTTGTGCCATATTGAATTTTTGAAAAAAATTGATTTGAGACCAATTTTCATAATAACTTCAGTTTTAATAATGTTAGAGCAAAAATCTTTACATTAAAAGAAACTAGAAAAACTAAGGAAAAAAATAAGGCTAAGACAAGTAGTGATTACATTAGAAATTAAGAAAAAAAATTTCAATATCCCCCCAAAATATTACTTTATTGTTTGTTCATAGTTTCTAATTTATCATTAACTAAGTTTAAAATTACATCTTCATTGATAATTTTTTTGTATTCCTCACAAAATTCTCAATTCAAACCTTATATAATACTTCTTGCCTGAGATAACCCATAGTTTCAGAACACACAAAAGTAGTCATATAAGAATTCTTTATTTTTATTTTGTACCCCAAAAGTTAAAAATTCTCAAGGCATCTATAAGGAAAAGATTCAACCTAATAAAAGATATAAAATAAATCATTTCAAAAGGTGGATATACATTTGTAATCCTAGAAATTGGTTTTTTGTCTATTCAAAACTAGAAATTGAAGACCACTGTCTGTATCAATGATAAAATGAGTCTTCTCTCTTCATTTAATATATTTTGTGAATACCAGTGATGCTATCTTATTATATTTAGTGTCCCACAGAGATATAATTTATTTGCATATAGCTCATTTCCTAGCTGTTGACTTGAAAATAATATGATGCAAGATGTGGCAAAACTACTGACTCCACAGCATGAGTATTGAGACACAGGTAAGAATCTGGATTTGATTCTTTGCCTGCATATAACTGTGTTATACATAACCATTGTGCTATCATCATATTACTCACCATTTGAAATATCTATTTATTGGTTTTAAGAGTTTATATTGTCACATGGTACTATGCCCAGTAAATTTTGTAATTGCTTCATCAACTGCAACTTTTCTGTGCCTCTGATAATCAGCATTAAAATTTATATTGCACTGCTCTATAATGGTCTAATTTTATAGGTGTAGAAAAAATCATTACTTGTTATGCAAACAGACATGTTAGTACACACTAATACAAATACAAATATGCTAATAAATTATTAAACCTTTTGAGTCATTATGCCTATAAAATAAGGTTGCCTCAAACTTGGATCAGAGCTCCAAAATTACATTCTACATAAAACACTACTTTCATTATATTTCAATACAAGTATAATTTATATACTACACAAACACACTAGTATAAACACAAACACATTAACAAACTATACATTCATCATATAATAAAAAATGTAAAATAATAATAAATAATTTATAAATCTAAAATTAATATTTACATATAATAACCTAGGTAATGTTTATTTTTGGTATGAAATCCTTGAAATTGCAAAGTCTTCGAAGCATGTTGAATCCATTTTATTATTAACTTTGGTCATTGAAACATTTATGGCATTTGTTTTCTCCATACAAACTAATAAATTAAGCAGAAAAAAAAAGAACTTATTATTAGAAATACTAAAAAAAAAAATCAGAATTTTGTCTAATTTTAACATGCTATTTTTATATTCTAGTGTTTTAGATATGTATTTAGGGTAGCATTTTGTGAGCAAGTCGAAACATTGATATAATTGTAATAAAAATCATACATGAATGAACGCACAAAAATATATCAGTTATATATATATAAAGATAAAGCATGTGCTAATTGTAACACAAAATTTTCTTAACAAGTGCTCAAAAGTTAAAATATTCAAATTTATCTCATTAGATTAATTTGGGTTTTTACTTTCTAGCTAATAATTATTAAATTCCTAATTATTAAATTGATACCTATGTTCAGTACTAAGTATTAAGCCTATTTGAAAACTGAGAAAAATTTCAAAGTTTCTAAGATTGGATTTATGCACATAAACAAAGCATTTCAAAACACCATATTTATTTTAAGTTTAAAGTCTGCATAAGTAAATGCAATCCATTTCACATCACTATTTTAAAACCATATTAATAAATCATTCTGCTTTACAGCGATGGCGAACAATAGAAAAATAGTTGCAAACAACAATGAGTACTAGTTAGTATTCAATAAACCATTGGCTAAAATTAAATTAAATATGCAATAATAATCTAATAGTTAATTTTATGGAAAATTATATAATATTTATACACTGAATTTGACAAAGTAAGCCTCAATCCAGAGGCTTTTTTCTCTAAAGTCTATTTTTTTTATCATCTCACTAAACTTCACAAAGTAATTAAATATGATTAATGAATTGATAACATAGTTAAAAGATGAATATATTATCCAATAAAAAAAATCCTAATCTTTATACTGTTAAGACAAAGATCTGTGTATATATACATAGTATATGCAATTTTTTTGCCATATAAAATGTTCTGAGTTATATAATTCATTAATAATAAAGAATTAGTTAAAAAAATATTCTTAAAAACCGAGACTTGGAATTAATAAACATTAAATCACACTATAGTAGACTCTAATTGTAACTATTGATGGGATATTATTTTATTACTTTTTAAAATAATAATTAACTTTAGAACATCATTCAAAATACTTAATAATATTAAAATTTATAAGTATTCTCTAATAACTGAAATACAGGCTTATTATATACCACTCTATCTCATATCACTGTACATGAGGGGTCAGATTGACTTTATGTCAACATGGGTGTGACAAGAATCTCAGCCTCAGGATGGCCTTTGATGTTCCATCATCAGATTTTCAATTGGATGGATGGTTGAAGAGTTGGAGCGTGGAGTGGATTGAAGCCTGTCCATTAAAGTATGAAGATTGGCTATCTTAATATATATATATCTGAGCACTTATTGCATATATGGGTAGAGATGATAATCTGGACCAACTGATGAATGCTGGTTTAGCATGAAATACATATATCGGTGATTATTTATCTTTTTGACATATATGTGTTCAAGTATATCAGTGATATGAGATAGAGTGGTGAGTGGTGGGTCACGTAAAAGTCTGTAATCATATACCCTATATATTACAGATATAGATACAGATATATAATAAGCCTGTGTTTCAGTTATAATATGGTAGAGATGTCTGCCCACCCTTTGTATATGTATTAAATGGATTATGTCCTGTACAAGAGGGGTCAGACTGACTTCAGGTCAACATGGGTGTGACAAGAATCTCAGACTCAGGATGGCCTTTGAGTGTTCCATCATCAGATTTTCAATTGGATGGATGATTGAAGAGTTGGAGTGTGGAGTGGATTGAAACCTGTCCATTAAAGTATGAAGATTGGCTATCTTAATATATATCTGAGCACTTATTGCATATATGTGTAGAGATGATAATCTGGACCAACTGATGATTGCTGGTTTAGCATGAAATATATATATATTGGTGATTATTTATCTTTTCGACATATATGTGTTCAAGTATATCAGTGATATGAGAGAGTGGTGGGTCATGTGAAAGTTGCTCATATACCCTAATTATTCTCTAAGTACTTTATAAAAGAATAATAAGAAAAGAAAGCAAAATATAGAATTGCAAATTATTTAAATTTGATGTATGTTACATTTTATTCCTAAAGACATATTAGGAAGTAGACAAGAGAACATTATGCCCAAGTAATAACGATTATCACTGGTGATAATTTTCCTTGTTGTTTTTTTCTTTATTTAAAAAATATATATCTTTTAGCATCTAAAATTAAGGACTATATCACAAACTAATGAAGCACTTACATCATTTATCTGACTATCATCTTACAGATGTAAAGAGATTATAGGAATTTGGACAAAAAAAACATTTTTTATATAGTAAAAAATACAATATATAAAAATAAGCAATACTTCATTATATTAAAATTTAAAACTATATTTAAAAAATAATCATTTAATCAATTTAAAAAGTATAGATATAAGAAATATATTAATTTAAAACTTCTTTCTTGTAATATTTTTTACATTATAAGGCATGACATATTCCAAAGTTGTTTTCTGATTTTTGACAGATAAAAATAAATGCAGCGTTATATAAAAAAGATCCTCAGAGAATTCTTTGTACTTACTTTTTTTTATTCATTGTATAAAAACTCATAATATTATGGTCAAATAATTGCTATTAAAGTTATAATATAAAAAATACTGCATAAATTTTAAACAAACAAAAAATGAATTAATATTTTAAATTAAAAATACATAATGTCATGTATAGTATATATTTTTTTAAATCAACAATCTAAAAACAAAGCTTTTCTTTAATCTTTATTAAATCATAATCAAGCAGATATAATTTTGTTGATTAATTATTTCTTTGAATTGAATGAAGCTGTTTAATTCTGCTTAGCACTTTGCTGCTTAACTGTCACTTGCATATTCAGCTAATTAATTGTGAATTGACCCTTCAGATAAATACAAGCCCTCTTCAGTTTAGAGCAATGAAAGAATGAGATTTGAAAGTCTATGATACATGAATAATCTGTTACTTCTGCTGCTTAACTTGTAAACATTCATTGAAAATCATTGCAAGTTTCTTCAGAAAAATGCTGTTGTCCTGTAACTTCAGATCATAGTATTAACATTATCATAAGTGATAATGACCCACATTTTTTAGAAAATAGTTTTTAATAAATTTTTATTGATGTTAACTTGAAAAAAAAATCTAAAAAATTCAGCACCTTATGGACTGTATATACCATCAAAAAAATTACTTCTTTGTTTTTTGTCAGAAGAAAATACCCAGAGGAATTTGCTTTATTCTAGTCTAGTATTCATTCAAAGATTTTGAAGTATAATTTAAAATGATTTGTTGTTTGTTTATAAAATATTTTTGATTACTTTTCCACACTAATTGGTTATTGGTTGATTAGTACAAATAAATATACAGGTAACCTTTGAATTTATTTATTTATGTTTTTTAGAAATAGAAGTTAATAAATTTGATCATAATATAAAAAAATCTGACAGTGTCTATTATGTCATTAACTGTTAAAATTGACTTGCTATTAAAATCTTTTAAAATATTATAATTTTCATAAAAAATATCGGATCTTAAAGCAAAATTTGACAGAGTTATCATAAATCTGCCTTTATTAATTTACATTAAAAAAACTTAACTTACTCCCTTTTATGAGTGTCTAAGACCCTCAAGAATTTTCAAATTATAAACATCCGGTTTAAGCATAATATTAATGAAATTCTACATATTCTATACATGTGCTTATTACACCATCATTTCCATCTTTCTTTCTAGTTTCAGAAAAGGTAAGTTTTATTTTTGTACAATAAAAAATAAAAATTTTATAATTTTTGTGATCAAGCAAATAGAATATTTTGTCTTTCTCCCAGGTTTTTTATTGTTAACAGAATAATATTCACCCTGAAAATTATATTAGAAAGAATAAAACTTATTTTTATATATTTTTAAATTATTATTTTATTTTTATATACTTTTAAATTATTAATAATTTGAATTTATATTTGATAAAAAATATATGAAAAAATTATTATCGAAACTAACATATACGCTGATCAAAAAATAGCTCATGATTGTGTAAATTTATATAGTGAAATATCTGAATTTTTTAATATGATGTGGGCTTGAGTCCAGTATTTGAATTAGGTGATATGAGACAAAGATAAACATGTTTTGCAAATATTATGACTTGATTTAGATTTTTCTATCTAGTCTGCATTTTAATAATAATAAAAATATGCAAATGCTAAAAGTAAAAAATTTGACAGTATATAAATTTAGGCTGATAAAACACTACTGCATGTAAATTTCAGAGCTCTATATCAAATGCAAAGAGAGGTGGCAGTTGATGACACAATTACTAAATTTATTATTATAGTAGCATGAAGCAATATGAGCCCTCAAAACCTATAAAGATAGGATAAATAATATTACATCACACTGACTCTAAACTACTAACTTATATACCTCAAACTTATCTCTATAATGAATTTAGTATTTCATTCACTTTTTATTCTATTTTATTATTTTATTTTGTATATAGTGACTATTTTGGTAGTAATTTTTAATAAATTACACACCTTATTGAAGTTCTTCATTATAATATTCAAATTATACTAATTATTGACCAATATTAACTATTAGTTATAAGGGATGTTATTAAGGATAACATATTCATTGTAAACTGTTGTATGGAAATACATTTTAAAGGGCTACTAGGAAAAATGAGAGGTTCTAATGTCTTTATTCTATGAAGTTTTCAAGTGATAGATTACCTTAGATAAGTATTATTATATACCAATTTTTTAGCAACTTTATGAAGAATCCAAACTAACCTATTAACAAAATTATACCTTTAACATATGTGCATGGTAATTCTGAATTTATGAAATAATATGAAAATAATTATTAGAAATATTAACATTTATTCTTTTTTTTATTACTTTGAATATCAATGGCTATATTTTTTTAACTTAATTACATTCTTTGATGTTTTAAGTTTCAAACAATATGTATATTATGTCATTTTTGAATAATACAAACTTAAGTTATGATAAAATTTGTGGCTTAACATAATTTTTTAAATATGTAATATGGCTGCTTCACCAGCAAAAAGGATAAAACCAACAAAACAGCACATGATCACATATCCTATGCTTACACAAGATGATATTAACTGTAGCAAACTCTCCATATAGTAGTGCCACCCAGTGCAAGCCTTAGTAATCAATATATGCAGGAAGGTTTGTGCATAAATTCCCCATCTAGTGTCTACTAATTCAATATCCCTAGACTAGCTTTTAGCTTGTGGCTTTCATCAGTGGGGAGTATTGGATCTGAGAGCACTTCATCTCAATCTAAAGATATCTTCAATTCAAGATCATTCACTTGTATAATCATATAAATCTGAATCCTAGCTTAAATTGTGGATGCTGGGATGTTACATTAGATCTTTAGATCTAGGTGTAATGCTCCCAGATCCAAAGCTTTTCATAGATGAAAGCCACAAGCTAGAAACTAGTCTGGGAATACTGGATGAGGATTTTATGTAAAACCCTTGTAGTATCCATTGATTACTAAAGCTTGCACTGCTTGACACTATTGAATGGAGAGTTTGCTACTGTAAATAACAGCTTGTGTAAGTATAGAAAATTGTGATCAAGTGATGTTTTGTTGCTTTATACTATTTCTGCCTATGGGATTATGGTGGCGGTGGTTTTTGATAAACCAAGACCACCAAAGTGTATGGTTGCTGAACTGGATTCAGATATATATGATTTATACAGGTGACTGAGCTTGGGTTGAAGACATTTAGGTGTTTTCCATCTTGAGATCCTAGGTTTAGAGTTTAACTAAATAGGTAAGAGTTGACTGCTAGAGGGTTGCATTAGATCCTTAGATCTACATTCAGTGCTCTCAGATACAAAGCTTCTCACCTATGAAAGTCACAAGCTAGAAACTAGTCTGGGGACATTGGATGAGTAGGCCCTATATGGGGATTTTATGCACAAACCTTCTGCATCCATTGATTTTTAAGGCTTGCCTTGGGTGGCACTACTGTATGGAGAGCTTGCTACTGTCCATCACGAGTCTTTATTTGTGTAAATATGGCAAATAATTAATGAAAATCAAATCAATTTACAAAATTATGAAAATGTTTATAAAATCTAAACAACCTATATCTATCATGAATCTAATCAGACAAAAATTTTCTGTAAAATACATATATTTTGTTTATTTATGATCATACAGTGTAATTGTTAAACTTATTCACAAAAAATTATATTTTCAACTTACAAAAATATATAATATATGATAATACTGCTAAAATAAAAAAAATCAATTCGGTTTTTATTAAAATTATTATGATAGAAAACATGAGAGATGAAAATGTTTCTTTATTTTAGATTGTATATTTTTATTAATTCAAACAATTGCAAACGTTTAACACGGCATGCAATAGATATTTTATTGATAATCAAAATGTTTTAATCTAAATTTCTTTAGATTGCATTCTTTTTTAAATAGACAGATACACACAAATGCCATCATATATTAGCACACACACTCACATATAATCTTATAAAAAAGCAATAAAATTGTGTTATCTAGCAAAAAAAAAGAGAGTGAGGACTAGAAAAAAAAAACAATGTATTAGTAGAATAATTTGGCTTTTATTTTGAACTATAATCTTTTCAGAATAACCGAAGTGTCCCTCCCCCTCCTCCATCTTTTTCTAATTTTTGTTTATAATTTTAATTTATAAAATAAGTGGCCTTAAATATCCCACTTCAGAATAAAGACTTCTCCAGACCTTTCATCAGAGGACAACTGGTGGATAAAGATTTTTTGCAGTTTTATTTTTTTAAATTTTTTTTATTTATTAATAGCTAAACATCTAATTACTAATCAGTAATTGGATGCTAACTGAATATGCTAGATTTTTTTTTTTAAAAAAGCTCTAAACTTGCTTACATTTTTTTAGTTATCTAAAAAAATCTAGTTTTGTCAAGATTTGAGTTCCAGATAATGTTCAAATCAAATGGATAGGTTAACAATAATGCTGAATAATGCTAATTTAGTTAATAATAAATTGGTTCAATTCATTGTATCTCAAGCCTAGTAACGAATAAAAACATCTTACACATATAATAAATTTACTTTTGAGAAATACTTTGCAAGGATTGCCACAATTCCTATGCAAGAATTGCCACAGATAGCAATACTTGAAAAAGAGAGAAAAAATAATTATTATTTGAACATTGTGTTAAATGTTAACATGTGTGCTACTACCAAAAACTGAGTGTATTTAAAAACGATTAAATAAAGTTTGAATTAACAATTATCATTAGGTGATGGAAATAGTATAACATATAATTAAAATATGAGAATGAAGATTGATTATGATGAATTAGAAGAACAGTTACAAATACCTTAGTCAGATTATTAATACTGATGGAAACATAATGATGAAATTAATCATAGAATTGAACTTGGTTGGAATGTTTTTGGTAGAAATAACTTGATACTAAAAGGTAATCATCAATTTTTAAAAATTTGTATCCTAATGCCTGTGTTTGAAAAGGAAGGTTTTTAATAAATGTGTTTTGCCAGTTCTTACTTATGGATCTGAGACTTGGACACTTAATAGAAGAGCAATACAGAGACTTCAGACCACTCAAGGGAGTATGGAGAGATGCATGTTGGGAGTAACAAGAAGAGATTGAAAATGCAATGTATGGGTAATAGAACAAACAGGTGTTACTGACCTCATTGAAAAAATTAAAAGACTGGAGTTGGGCTGGACATATTGCTAGAAGAGACGATAATAGATGGACAATTGAAATTTTAAATTGGATTTCAAGATTGTATAAAACCCAGAAAAAGACCACATGTGAGATGGATGGCTGAAGTAAGAAGGTGTGCAGGGGTGATGTGGAGAAGAGAAGCTAAAGAAAGGAAAGGGTTGAACTTGGACAGACCTTAATCCTGCAGTGGATTGATAATGGTTGATAATGATGATAATTACAACTGAAATATCATTATCACAAATTTTCAGATAAACATAAACACTCAAAAACTTTAAAAATATTAAAAATTATGTCTAACAGTAGCCAAAATACTTTTCCTTTGTAAATAAACATGAAGGAATTATTCCTAAAGATTTAGAATAAAACCTCCTACCCAAATCCAGAGAACTGATAAAATCACTGAGAAAGAAAATACAGAATCTATTAAGAGAAAGAATATTAATATAAAATGTTTTTTGAAAAATAAATATACTGATAAAAGCTTCATAATAATTTTTCAAACAGTAAAATAAAGTATATTGTAAATTACATAAAAAACCATTATAAAAAAGAAACTTGTAAACCTACATCAAACAATCCACCAGCTTCATCAAATTAGAATTAAATTTTGCCAACACATTATCTAGTTTATTAGATATAATGTTATTCAAAAATTGCCTTTATGCTGAAGAATAAAAAGTAAGGTGAAAGACAACAAAACATCAAATCAAACATTTCCTGTGATGAGGTGAACAACAGTATTAAATCTTACAAACTAGAAAGATCCATAATCAAAGGCAATACTACAGTTGAATTGATTCTATTGATCATAGTAACAAAACAATAGAACTCCTCTCAGCAGGCCAATACAAAAATGAGGCAAAAAAATCCTATACAAGCTACAGAAACAAAGTTATAAGCATTACTCTGAAAGCATCACAGGTATTTCACTAATATATATATATAAAATAATTTAACAATTTGCATTACAAAATACTAAATCTATATGGTCTATTTAAAATCCATAAAGACAACATTACATTAAAACCTATTGAAATAAAATCCTTGTTTTTACTTGACCTTTGAGTGTTATGTTTTAAATTGACTTTACACACAAAAGTGAAGCTTAGTATTATTAGAAAAAGAATTATATGGCTTAGTGCTTTTGTAGAACCTAGGTCTCCATATTCATAGCCTATTTTGGAAGTGCTGTCTTACATTGAGATTTTAAACAAAGCTTAGCAGTAATTTATGCAAAATTTATTCAAAGTTTTCTTTCATATATAGACCATTTTCTGGAGATTGCATGGAGAAACCCATACCAACATCACAAACAGAACATCTCAACATCACTATTTCTACAAGAGAGCAAGAGAGCTCTAAGTAATATTGAAAACAAATCCAAACTCTTTGAGCATCAAAGAGCAACAGGCTATGTGTTTGAACCCATTTTGGCAAGGACACTGTACACTGAGTATAATGATATAAAATGAAAAATAAGGGAGGCTTGCTTTATTGCAAATGACAACTGCGCAATAAAGTGCAATCTCCAGAAAATGGTCTATATGAAAGAAAACTTTGAATAAATTTTGCATA
Source organism: Epiperipatus broadwayi (assembly GCA_028023455.1). Classification (NCBI taxonomy): domain Eukaryota; kingdom Metazoa; phylum Onychophora; class Udeonychophora; order Euonychophora; family Peripatidae; genus Epiperipatus; species Epiperipatus broadwayi. The sequence continues at coordinate 12,275,685 of JAQFVV010012411.1, forward strand.
ATTTACTGCCAAGCTTCATTTAAAATCTCAATGTAATATGATACTCCCAAGATAAGCTATGAATATGGAGACCTAAGTTCTCCAAAAGTGCTAAGCCATATAATTATTTTTCTGATAATACTAAGGTTCACTCTTTTGTGTAAAAAAGCATAATTTAAAAATTAAAACCTATTGTTAAATTTCAGAAATTTCACTTTGCCAAAACTTCTCAAAATTTCTTCTCAAGGTTTTTTTTTGTTTATTGGCATATGAGACATAATCCTTTGCCCATGATTGCAAATGTATACTTCAATAATAGAATTCCTTCTATGTTACTTAATTCCTTTTTAAACTATATCAGTGAATGCACTCTGATTCTGACCACCACTAATGTTGATTGCAATTTATTTTAATTCCCCATGGACGATTTTTTTATATTAATCAAGGATAACCAGTTAAGAGATGCGATAAAAAAGGTATTTCACCATCCTAATATAAGATATTTCATTGTGTAGTTTTTCAACATTATACAAAACAAGTTGTTCAATAAAAACTATTGTGTTTTTAATAAAAGGTTTTTGATAAAAATTGAAACATCATGATCAAGAATAGTTCACGGTACTGTGAAAAATTGCTACCTGAATTTTGCTATCAATGATTTATATAGAAGTTGCTATCGGGATTCAGAACTATAACCTCATTCAAGTATTTAACAGAGAAGAGAGTCGTGTTGGAATTGCTCTCTAACCTGGCAACTTTCATGTTGAAGCTGTCACCCTTCCAAGTGACATTCCTCCAGTGCTGGAGGAAAACAAACAGCTGTCCAATCTTTTTGGCAGTGCAAGGCGTTAAACCCCAATACTTTATATGTGGCCAGAGAATGCATTTGGTGAGAACCTGTCAAAACAAAGTCTGTCAGAGATGTGGAGGGAAAAACAGGAGGTTTCATAAATGTGAAGTGGTGTGCAGAGGTGAGAAAATGGCACAATTGGTAGTAAATACAAATAGTAATGTTTCTGCATTGATAGATAGTGAAGAGGTTTTGACTGATAAACATCGAAGCTATTCGTTGAGCATTGGACATGAACACTCTAGAGTTGACCAGCCACTCATAAATTCAATAATAGTGGCTGTGAGGCACAATGAGGTTAAAATTAATCAATACAAATCAAATGTGCCTGATCATACAGACCAAGTGGAAATAAGTGAAGAATGAGAGCCAGATAGTACCCATGCTTCTATTAATATAACTGATGGAAGTGAAATCTATGAAATAAATTCAACTAGAAAAAGGAAGATTTGTGAGTCATCTGGCCCTGAAGTGGATGAAACTAGTAACTTGACAGCAGACTCAGAAGTGGTGCAAGACCAGCAACATCTGCCTGTGTAAAGGTCCAAGAGCCAAAGGAAAAGAAACAAAAATAAGAGATCTAGACTCATGGAAGTAAATGAAGTAATTGTTCAGCACCCATATCTTGGTGCGCAGTCATCTGGTGATGAAGTGCCTCAGGTATCTGACACTAATCACAGTCAATCTTCAACACCAGATTGCTTAGATCAATGTCATCTTGAGGTGGATCACATGATTAATTGGTTTGCTCCAAAATTCATTTGTGGATCACTAGGGTTGTTATACCTTGATTTTCAACCAACATCCTTATGACTCTAAACATTGCTGGCATTAATGTCAGGGAATTAAGTTCCCTAGATAGAGTTTATGCCCTAAAGAGGTGGATGGAAACAAGTAAGATGCAAATTGTGTGTGTATATAAAATCAAGTTGCAACTGCAATCAAACAATAAAATTGATAAAATTTTGAGCCAGTTCGGAGTCCTTCAGTATTAATCTTCATACTCAGCCTCCTCTGGCATCACCATATTTATTAGTAAAAAATTAAAATTACAAAAAAGCAAAACTTTATACCTGAACTCTGATTTATTAATTGTGAAAATTACTGTTTGTGGAATATCAATTGTGTTAATTTATGTCTATCTCCAGAAGGGCTCTGGACTGGCTTGCCTATATGGTAAGAAGGAACAATGCTGACTTGGTCTCAGTAGTGTCACCTATTATATTATTTGGGGGATTTCAACATGGCATATCAGCAATTTAATTTAAAGCATCTTCTCGATAGTGTTGCTGTGTCGGGAAGGATGTTTCCTCTGGGGACTTTCTCCTTCTACACCCAGTGGTACAGAATTCTCATTGATCTTTTATATTACAGCCCTGAACTTTACCATGATCTATATGCCAAGCTGAAATTAGTTTCTTTTTTGGACTCTCTTGCCATGCTGATATCCCTGAATCTGGATCCTATGTTATTGGCCCCTGCTGTTTATGACAAGACCATCAGGCTGCTTAATAAAGCAAATACACCTGAGTGGATATTCTTGGAATCATATTTTATTTCATAAGAAACAACTGCTCTCACTGACACTTCTTCATGCCTTGCCTGCCTTTGTTGGGACGAGTTTCCTAGTCAATTCATTTACTTGGAGGTCCCAACAGGCTTCTCAGAGAATTAGATCTAATTGCAAGCAGTCAGTGAATCATCATCCATCAATTCCTGTGTTGGGGAGACTAGATCTCAAAAACAATATAGGGACAAGCAGAGAGTGCTTGCCCAATATATATTGTGCCATTACAATTTGGTCACTAGCCAAATTTATAGTAATGTGCATGTAGAAAAGGTAAACCAAAAATCATCATCACAATTTTATATAACCATAAAAGAAGCTGTAGGGCATCCAAGTTCAAACCCTACCAGATCAAAATCTTAAACACTTTAGACAGAGAATGGGTCAACAATTATATGCTTTATTTGTTTGTGTGTTGATAGAAAGGTAATACACACATTTAAACTATTTAATATTTAAATTTTCTTTAAAAAGCAAAGTTATAATGCATACATATAGGCAATGTATGTGTAAATTATTTATTTGTTTTATATTTCAAATATTAAACATTTTAACTTTCTTTAAAACTAACCTATGCTAGATCAATTCTAACATTTTATTCTATACTTTTATTTTGCTTTTCTTTAATTATAAGTGGGATTTAAAAGTTACAGATTTAATTAAATAATTGGGTTATAATTACTAAGCTAGCAATTATAGTATTTAAGGTTAGTTTATGAATGATTTGAAAGAATGCAGGATGTGTGTACATTACATACAAAATTTTACATTTCCTAAATATTGAAAGAAAAGGAAGTATTAAATCTGTTAAATTATTTTTTTTTGTACAATTTTTTTTTGTTAAAAGAGGAAATCTGTTTAATCAGATATCGATCTTTGTAGTAAATTTTTTGTAAATGATTGTCACTTTGGAGCTATAATTTTTGAAATTGTCTTATCAAGATCTAAAGAAGGAAGCTCAAAGATTTGAAGTGTTACCTGGATGTTAAAAAGAAAAAAAAAACAAAAGAAAGGAAATAAGAATTGAGTCTATTTTTTTTTAAAACAAAAGTGTCTGGAAAAAGGATTAAACTTTTCAGTTGAAAAATACTTTGGTTGAAAATAAATTAGAGATCTAATTAAAACAAATTTGTCCAAAAATAGCAAGTGATGCTATCTCTGATTGGTTAAGTTAGCTAAAAATTGGATATAAAAAGCTGTCTTAGATTATTATTGTGATTGATTCAGATTATTAAACTATAATATTGAACGTTGAAAATATAAGAGATGGCGGGCTAGAAAAATTATATGTATATTCCATTTGCCAGACCATCTGGAGGAAGCTGCACATCACATAGGAAAGAAAAGATGTCTAAAATAATATTCTACACCTTTCAACTGACCAGATAAATAAGATGTTTTTAATAGAAGGAAGAAAGCATTCACCTGCATTCAAAGAAGATGAATTAATCTACTGATAAATATTAATCATCAAGTCCAATTAATTGTTACAACAACTGATTTTAAACTCAAGAAAATTTACAAATGGGAAAACAACTGCTGTATTTCATCCACATGCTTGACAGGAAGAGAAGAAAAATTAATATAATGATTTCCAAATTGTCCACTAAAGCAAATAACCTCAATAGAGTCATCATCATTAAATAGTTATACACCTCAAGAAAGAGATTGTTCCCACATAGTAGCTGCAGAAATATAGACAAGTTTGAACCCTTGGAAATTCGCCACAAACAAAAGATCGGTAATATGACTTTTTATATCTATTTTCTTTATGATCTCAATCTTAATAAACATTTTAGCGATAAAGTGGTATATTTTATTTAAAGAACTTTTAAAGACTATTCAGATCGATTAAAAACAAGAATGTCTTACTAAAAATAACTTTGAGCTTCATAAATGATCTTGAATGTATGAAAATTATTTGTTTATTAATTTTACAATATTAATGTGTAAAACAATTTTTTTTATGGTGTTATGATTTTAGTTTTAACTGATATATTATTATTATTTTGGTTTTTTAATAATATTTTGTTATTATGGGATGAAACACGCACATACATAATAATATTTTTATATGTGTATAATTGGAAGTGAATGTGAAATAATGAGTAGTATTGGAATATTAGATTATTTTGTTTCAAGTTAAGTATAGATTTCAGCGCTTGGAAGGGAGGGGGAGAAAATAATTTAAAACTCTTTTCTAAAAACTTGCTCTTTCAATTTTACTAACATTTTTTTTTACATTCTATTTACATGTTAGATTTTTAAAGTATGTGTGCTAATGAGCAGATAATTTTTTTTTTAATACTTTTCTCATGGAGTGAAAATCATGGTCAATGTGACGTCCAACTTAATACAAATACATTTGAAGGGAAAGGGGGAAGAACTTAAAATTAATCTGAGGATTGTTATATAACCAATTATTATTATTATTATTCATGTCAATTTTCATATTTATCTAGAAATTTTTATGTATATGTTAGAAATGTAGTAATAAATATTAGTTTGTTTTATTAAACGAGGCGTATATATTTCATTAAGTGTAGTCTTGGTTAAGTGTGATTATTCATCATCATCAATGGTTGAATATTGGTTATTTAAGATATAATTAAGTATGCTAAAATTAAGCAATAATTATGCATTTCTTTATAAAATTTAGTTTTATGTTTAGGCTTAGTCCTAGAGCTGTAGTTGAAACCCTTGTCATTATCGTTATTATTATCATCATCATCATCGTCATCAACCTTTTAATTAATGAGCTGTTTAACTGTTTAAAGGCCATAAATAAATATTGATTTTATAATATTTAGTGATTTCTTAGTATTATTATAACCACATCCCATCATCTATTTCATGCAAGGATGAGTGAATTGCCATCCTAAATTAGTTATATATAATCTGAGCTAGTGAACTTATAAAAATATTGAAACACATTTGTTATGTTAAGATCTGAGAAATGATTTATGTCTAGTATACTCCACTTTGGTTTATAGATGTTTTACTTTTACCTAAATATTAGTGCATATAGTGATATGGCTCAAAAAGCAAAATCTTCCATTTTTATTAGAAATAAAGTACCAAAAAGGGGATTCAAACCCGGTACATGTGAAAGGTTATTAGATATAACCATGTCTAGATTCAGATAATCTAGTGGCGCCCTGCTAGACCATATTCACTTAGTATTTGTTTAAACATGCACTTAACATCAAACCAAGAAATGAAAGTGGATAAAACCTACTGCCTGTATACCTGAGTTATATTTTATTGAATTACTAGTGTACTCACTTCACGTGATTTCCATATAATACATTTCATATAATACTTATTGATAATAATTTGTTAATAATTTACTTATTTCTTTTAAATATTATGATCATTTTAGGGACTCCTTTACTCAGGTATGGTAATATCTTTTGAACTCTTTAATTAGAGAGTGCTTGCCCAATATATATATAGCCACCAAAAGAGACAAAAATTTATTTGCCAGTGCAAAACTACTGGACAAAAAGTTATTTCAGATGGTCAATTGCTGCTGTAAAAAGGCTCATAACATCCATAATTGTAATAGATAAGGATCATTATACTGTTGGTGCCATCCTTGACAAATTGCATCAATTTTTCAAAGAGAGCTTCAGGTTTGATCTGAGTAACTAATTTTCAGTAAGCTGTCATCCTATCCTGAACATGTTCATCCTGGCCTACATGGCATTCCATACTTTATACTGATCCATTTGAGTAAATTCATCGTTCCTGTGGAGCAAGGGTTGGTTGACGTGCTGGCTGGGAAATTTCAAAATATTCCTGACCTGTACCATATTGCCCTCATACCCTTTATCAAGAAAACAATCAACCCATCAGGCATTAGACAATATACATCCTATATCATTACACCATTGCTCATTAAAACTGTTGAATCATTGATGAATGATAGGATTCAACAGCAACTATTAACAAAAATCTCCAAGCACCAATTCGCTTATAAGGGCTTGTCTACCATTGAAGTGGTGAGATGCTTCATGTTATTGGTAGAGCATATAAGATCTTGCAGGAAAACAAAGCCTATTGTCATCCAGATAGATATAACAGCCACGTTTGACTCCATGGTGCCTGCTAAGTTACTCTCACTTCTTAGGTGCTATGGAGTCCCACTGGCATTTGTGAGATTAATTGAAAATCTGTTATTTAAATAGATCAATCTCAACATCTCTGGATGACTCCTTGACTCTAGGATTCAGACCTCATTTGTCCATTCCATAGGAGTCCCCACTAAGCACCCTCTTTTTATGTGAATCCTCTTTTAGAAGAGATTGAAAGGCAACTACCAGGGCTATATGTGCCAGCTCTTGGGGAGAAAGTACATCATATATCATACGTAGATGACATATCTATCTTCCTCCTTACTCAGAAACTGTTGCCAAAGCTTTATGAAATTCTGGATAGTTATACTGGTAGATATAATCTATCATTTAACCCTGCCAAATCAGCAGTATGGAAGATCCACAATGGTTCCATGGTTCCCTCAAGATTTACTGGAAGGCCTCAAAACTTTCTAGGCTTCCCTATGGTCTTGTCTAATGGTGATGAGAAGAGTGATTCAGAATAACATTCTTGCAAAAACTAAGGTCCCGGATGCTCTCTGGGCTATCTCCCTAGCACTTGCAGGCAAGACAGCACTGCTGAATATGTTAGTGTATCTGCAAGTGAATTATTATCTACCATTTATTAAGCTGACTGAGTCTTTTAAAAAGATCCATAAATTCCATCTGTATGAGGTTCCTTTGGAGGGGAAAAGCATTTGCATCAGCCTTTCGAAGGTACAGATGCCAAGGAAGCTTAACAGACTTGGACTCCATGCAATTAACATATGGTTTATGCATAAAGCCTTAACTACTCTCAGAGCAACTTATTCTAAGGCAACATGTAATCAAGAAGAGGAGGGCATGGAGCCTACAGATACTCCTCCTTCAATATCCAGTAAGTGGATTGCAGATCTCACAGTTTACTTACAGAAATTCTTTGTACTAACAAAGCAGATAATTTTCACTAAATTCCATTATTGGGATGTGTATAAGCTGGCACACCCCAACCAAATGAAGTTACAGACTAAGTTGAAACTCTCAACTAATTTGATCCTGAAGAAATCAAAATACTGGGGCCTAAAGCCCAGAACCCTGGATTTTATAATCAAATTTAATTTCATTGTGCTTCCAATGCAGCATTTCTTAGTGACCAGAAGAGGTGTGCTAAAATTAACACCATATGTGACTTTTGTAATAGAGATGATGAAACAATGGACCACATGTTTTATCAATGCCAATTTTTTTTCAACTAAGGATGAAATTGAGGGAAAGTGTTCCAATGGAAAAAAGCATTGTGTTGTCCATAGAAAATGCATTGAGGAATGGTTGCTTCATGGTAATTAGGATGGCACTTGTTGTGCTCACTTTGTGCTCTGGCTTACTAGGTGCCAGATAAGATTTAATACTGATGCTCATGAGCCCTGGCAGGTCTTCAAACTGTTTATAAACAAACTTAAGAACAGGGACTCTCTCCTGGCTACAGAATGGCTGTATATGGAAACATGGAAGTGTTGGTCACCAGCAGATGATACTTCATCCCCAAATCGGACTTTGCATTCGAGTTGATCTTTTGGGGTACCCATTCATCAATACTCTGAAAATTATCCTTCATAAGATAACATATATAAGAAATGTGGAATAAGACTGTTAAATAATTAACCTTACAAAGTGATAGTTAGTTATCTGGGTACCAAATGCCTTTATGAGAATGCTGGACTTAATGATCTAATTTTGCTAAAACTCAATACTGGATTTAGCTAACTCCAATAAAGCCTGGAAAAGAGCACTACTGTACTAACAGTGAGGAACCTCCTCAAAACCAGGAGTGCATTCATCATCCCACAAGGATAGACCAAATTTTAGTATTATTTTATTGATGTTATAATCAATTGACATAAACTATTTGGTTGTATAAATATTTTCTCTGTTTACTTTGTATACAATATCTATGTAAATTTTAGATGTAATTAGTGGCACTTGCCTTTTCCTGAATAAAAATTTTTAGAAAAAATAAATAAATAAATCCCTTTTAAGGCTTGGTAGAAACATTCCAATATAGTGAATTAAAGTGAATATACAAAAAATATTTCTCTAAATAATTAACATTTAAAATGTCATTTAATATTTTAAAATGCATTTTATTAGGGAAAAATCCTTTCTGTTTTTATGTTTTGTTAATATTTTTTACCCTAAAACTGAAAACAATAACAAGAAAAGAAGGGGAAAATATTTTTAGCTATTGACTTGCAGAGTATTTATATGTATCACAAGTGACATTTTAATTTTTATTTCACAGCGAAGTCATTATTTTACAGCGAAGTCATTATTTTTTGTTAATACTTTTCAAAAAAAAAAATTTTTTTTAAAGTGTAAACTTGAAAGCTAACCTTTTTATAAATAAATTCTTTATTTTTTAAAAATATATATTATATTTTAAAAATACTGTAAATACATTATTTAAAAAAATATCATCATAAAAGAATATCATTATCATTAGTAATCATCCATAAATGAGTATGGCTATTTTAACTCCAGAAAAAGAAGAAAATAAGGTTTGTGATGTTTTAAAAGTTATATGGTATTGTGATTTATTATATGCACTGAATGTAATTTTACTGTTTTGCTTATCTCTATTAAATAATATTATTACTATTTTTTAAAAGAAACTGACAGTTATTATTTACAAATTTTATATTCATAGGTCCTTTCTGTACAGACACACATATATAAAAAATGTTAAACACAATCATTTTTAAATGTTGCTGCAGTAAATAATACACACTCCCATTTCAGTATATGACAATACTGCAATAAGAAATAAAGTATTTTCTCATTGGTCCTCTTTGTATATAAAGAAGATTGTCTTCAATATTTCTGGCAGACAACATGAAATATTAATCAATCAAATTATTTTATTGTTTTTGTAATGATCCAACAAATTAATTTTTATTAACAAAAAAATAAATACCTTCTTATTTTTTTTAATTTTAATTTGGTAATAAACATTAAAAGATCTAAATGTAATAAAGTAATTCACAACATGAATATATATATATATAATGCAAATGTTGCTATAGTAAATAATATATACTTCCATCTCAATATAAGACAATATTGCAATAAGAAAATGAATCACTTTCTCACTGGTTTTTTTTTGCATATATAGATACAGATGAATATTTTCCCAGTTAGCATTATATGTAATAAAAGAAATTCTACAAGAGTATGTAGTTAATTATCAAATATTATGATAATAAATTTAAAACAACATTTATTACTTTGCTAAGCCAGGTTTTCAATACAATGTATCTTTGTCAAAGCATGACTAAAGTGAATATTAGCAAATATATTCTAATATATTTGCTAATATTCACTTTTGTCATGATTGAGAAAGATATATCATATCAAAAGTCTGGCTTAGCAAAATAATAAATGTTGTTTTAAATTTATTACTGTAATATATGATAATTATCTACATATTCTTATAGAATTTTTTTCTTATATGTCAAAGTATTGACTGGGACTGGGAAGTGAAGCTGGACCAGCTGCTTGGAAGACGGCTCTGCTAACCACTAGGCCACCAATGCTTGACTATAGAATTTATTTTATTACATATTATCTACAGTTTATACATATTGAAGCTATATATATAAGCTCATATATATATAATTCATGTTCGCAGATAAAAAAATTACTATAAAATTTAAGTTTAAAAGGTCTAATAAATTTTTATAAATAAAAATTAAATATCTAGATGCACAGATAAAGATATACATATAATTAATTATAAAGTTATTTTGTGTTAAATACTATTTTCTAAAATTTAAAAAGATAGTTGATTCTAAATTTAACTTAAAAGTAGTTTAAAAGAAAAAGGTGTTTTTCTTTTAACAAAACAAACAAAAAAAAAAAGGTGGAAATAACACTCTAGAAAAAGTAATTAAAATGCTTGTAATTTACTAGATTAACATTTATGACATAAATGTTTAAAATAATTTAATTAAAAAGGTTGTTAATCCTGCTCAAAAATATGAACTTGCAAATAGGGTATTGGACAAACAAACTTGGACCTTAGTGAAAGTAATGGAGTTATCTATACCCAATAGATATGATGATTCAAACTGCAAGAAACCAATCCAAATTTTATAGATAACTCCAAATCATATAAATAGTACTGATAATTATGTTCATGATTATCTTTTCTATTATTCTATCTTAGTTCAACCAGTGAATATTATTCTGCTAGTGATTATCATTCTGCGGTTATTATTATTCTGCTTTAATAAATTTTTATCAGCTACTGCCAAAAAGTCTACCATGCAAGAGTAGAGAAACTGTTATCTTCTCTACTCTCCCAAGCTGGCAGAGGGAAGGCCAAAAACCAATTGCTGAGTCATTTCAGGGAAGCTGTCAACAACCTAACCATCCAAATGTGTGTCCACTATGTATTGACCTTAGCAGAGAAAAAAGTTGATGTACAGCCCTACAGGAAGAAACAGTCACCAAACTAAGGCTTAATTGATATCTGCGCATCCAAAATGAATGTGAAATAGTGATTAACAACTCTGCCAATATCTAAAGATTGAACCTAAACTTTTGAAAGAATAAGTATAACTTTTAAACTAATACTTAGTTAATTATCACCAATCTAATGACATGTTAATGAATAGTTATGTAATTAATCTGCTTGTGAGTAAGTATGGCAAGAGGTTGTAGTTTATTCCATTTAAATATCATGAACAATTTAGTTGGTGCTAATTGTAATAAATTATATTGCAATCTCTTGCCATGATATTTAAAAGTTGTATATTAGTGAAATTGTTATTTCCACTTTATTTAGTTAATAATAGTATGTTAAATCAGTAGAATTTTAAAGTTATGAGTGGAGTTCAATCATGCTGCAAAGACAAGCTAGATTGGGGTTCTGTTAAATAGATGTCAGTTTTATCTAATTAGTCTTGTATTTAAATTATTATTAATAAGAATATATAGCTGGTATCTGTTAATTTAGGTTATGTGTTAGATCTGATTATCATTCTTATGTAACTTATTAGTATTTGATGATTGTGATATCATTTCTGACTGTGGTTCCATTACAATCATTATCTTATTTAAACAGTAATTTGTGGAAGATGATCAAGTCCTACCATATGCCATTCATTTTTCTTTCATATATGCTGAGTAATGATATGTATACAACTATGGGTCACTATATGCTATATATGCTTTAGAAGTTCAATTCTTATTATAGTCATATAATCTATCCATGTATGTGTTCTTATATACAATTGTAGTACAGATGTGAATTTCTGTATTTTACAATTATTTTATTACCTATTGCATAGTAATATCATAACCTGTAATTGATCACAACAGTCAAGTAGTAAGATCAGCATTAATTTATAAGTTTGTATCAGTTAGCATTAATATAGTTGAGAACACTTAAGAGTGTATGCAATAGATTGGAATCCATTCAAAAAATTAACATTACTAACATTCTACACTATTAGTATCAATTATTTTAAACCTTTATACAATGTATATTATATCTGGGCATAATTAAATGTAAATTAATTTAATAAAATTTGAAATGTTTATTTACCTTAAATTAAGTTATAAATCAAGTGACTAAAGTTACGCCAATATATGTTTTGTGTTGTATATTGCAATTTTTATTTGCAGTCAATAATTTAGATAAATAATTAAGAGACTCTTGAATTTTCTTTTACCTTAGCAGGCTATAGAGAAAAAAGTTGGTATTCTGTGATGTCAGAATGTGGAATGCACGTGTGGATTGCCCTCAGATGATTTGCATATAGGTTGTGCAATTCTGACAGTTACAATATATTATAATTTATTCTTACATTATATGCAAATATTTTTCATATGTATTAAATTATTGAATAGGAATGTATTTAAAAAATGTAAATAGAGGAAATAATTGTTTATTTTATTTTTATAGTTTAAATTTAGACTGTTTAATTTGGAATGTTAGTGATATCTATACTGTCTTTATATATCTTTTGACATACTAGAGAAAGTTGGAATCCTAAGATGTAATAATTAATCTGACAAGTATATAATCTGGAGATTAAATATGAAATAGAGCTGGAATTTTTTCAAAATAAGTATAAATTTCCAAATTATCTCAGAAAATTCTTCAACTAACTATCTTGCAATCAATCTAGCTATCCACATAAAGTGAACAAAATTATAAAATGCTCACCCACTGGAAGTTGACTAGTTTGGTCAATAATTGTATATTTTAGAATTTATAGAAAAGCATAACAAGATATTTGTACTGATGTAGGTTATTATATATAATGTTATTAGAATATAAATCTCATTATTTTTAAACATTATTACTTAACTACAGAAAAAAGTCTCTCTCAAAATCAAATACAGTTTCTCTATTTCATAGCTTATTTTTTTCACATCATTCATCTTACATGTATACTTTTTGAACTTTTTACATGGAATCCAGCTTAATATTATAATCAATGAACCTAGGATATTGGATTAGCACTACAAATTGGGCTCAAAATTATTCAATTGTGAAATTTGTTACATCTGTTAGACATTGGATGACAAAAAACTTCAACTAAAATATATTTTGATTGATTTTAAATCTAAATAATGTACTTAGATATCAGTATTAACTAATAAAAAGTCCATTTAAGATGAATGGTCATTAAAACTTCAAGATTTGTTGAAATTATATGCACAAAAACATTAATTTATACATAATTTATTGGATTTTATTTTTGTAAAATTAAAATAAATCTTACTGATGTTTACAATCAGGTTTCATTTGAATGTATTTATTTTTAACAGAAAATTAATCAATTGAATATTTACTAATGTCAATCAGAAAATGCCTACTCCTAAATAAGAAACATTTATTGTCAAAAATATTACTATTAACTTTTTTTTTATAATTAAAAATTGAATTTTAATATTTCAAAAAATATTTCTATTACTTAGATATATTATTCTTCACAAAACTTATTTTATTCATAGAAACTTGGTGAAAAATATATATCTTTAGCTTAAAAGTTAAAATGAAATCTTTTATTTTGATTATTTATTTCTGACTTTTACTCTTTTTTATTTCTTTGCATAACTGATATATATTATTTTTAATATTACTTTTCCAAAAATGTAAAGATTTAATAGAGAATAATTTTTTTTCATTAATTAAAAATAAAAAGTACAAAAAAAAAATTATCAAATTATCCACATGAGGCTGATCAAAAGCACACATCAAAAGAGTTAAATTTTCAACAGTTAATCTACTGTCATCTTTTCTAGTGACATGTTTAGTCAGTGATAGCTATTTGTTGTCTTATTTATGCATTTTCAATCTCTTCCTATAAACCCCAACATATATATTTCCATTGTCTTGCCAAATTCTTACATTTATAAATAAGTGCCACATTTATTAAAAAAAATAATTCCTCCAAATATACATGCATATATTTTTCTTATTTATATATATTGACAATTTTTTTGAAAGAAAAAATATCATTTTGTATAATCAATTTAATTGAAAGCAAGATTCAATCAAAACCTTAAGATTTAAACTAATAGGTCCAACTTAAATATTTTTACTCATACTATTTAGTTTTGATTTTCTTTTTTATATTAACATTTTTCTAATGTGTTGTCAAATTTATGAACAAATGACAAATTTAGAAATTATACATTCAATAATCTCAAGCTTTCTAAGAGCATAATTTGAAGTAAACAAATAAAATTACATTTTAGTAAATATTACAGTAATTTTCAATATGCCAAAGTAATAAGTCATTTTTTATACAGAATTCTAATATTGTCTAACAATTTATAAATAATTTCTGTCAGAAACTTTAACTGCTGTTGATATGTGTTCTTTAAATTTCCCACATGTTACATACGATATTACTTCAGTTCAGAAATGCTCAATAAATTTACAGTAACGAACAGGCTGTGCGTTCTATCAAAAAGGACAGTCTTTAGTTTGCAAGCATTTCACACGTTTGGGGGGTGTTTATAGAGAAACAAGCTGTGTACTATTAGCTAAGGCACCAAAAAAAAAAATATTTGCTGAGTCTTTAAATAGATTTCTTTTTGGTTAACAACAACAACAAAAAAGTATATATAGAGATAGAAGATCCCCCACCCTACCTCCTTCCTTCTAGATTAAATACATACATATGAGTAAAACTTTTCTAAGATTTTAAATTTTTTCTCTGAAAAAAAAAGCATTAAATTACTTTTTAATAAAAGTTTTATACTTTAATAAATTTTTTGAACATTGATTTTTATTTTAAAATTTTGTTGTAAAAAAGAATGTTAAGTTGATATAATTTTTAAAACTAAATTTAAATTGCGATCTTTTATTAATTTAAATTATGGTCTTTTATTTGCTAAATAATAATACGCACACATATTATCATTTTTAAATATTAATTAGTACTTGATATATTTTGTAAATGATAATAAAATTACGTAATTATATATATGATTTTTTAATAATGTTATGCTAATACAATTTTTTAAATTTACTTCAGTAGTATACACCTCATTAGCAGGAGTTGGGCAATTTGTTAAAAACAAAGAACAGATTAGTAACAGATTAGCACTACTAAATTTGAACTATTCTTTTTGTTAAAAGTTATTTAGTGCCTTACACCTACCTCCAAAGAAAAAAAACAATCTTAATCTATATACTAGAGGAATACGATTAATCTAAATACTAATCATTCACAAACTTAGAATAACGAAACAAAATTTTAGAGGTGATCTTTAACCCTTTACAATAAATAAATTACTTTCAGCTGCATATTTGTAAACAAAATTAAAGCAAAAAAAATCGTTTAATAAATATCTATAAATAATAAGCCTAATTGCAATACTGTCTGGTTTTTATTTTTATTTTAGTCGCGTTTGATTATAATATAGTGAGGGGATAAAAATCTATTTTTGAAATTTTAAAAGTTCACAAATCCGAAAAATCCTTAGAACCGGAACATTTGCATTAATGGTGTTTACCTATACTGTATATATCTAAACCTTGGACATATTAATTAGTTAATATATTGTAATACAAATAAGCCAATAAGCTAATGCACATGCGCTTTGTAGATGTCACTATATAAATGAATACTCCCACTTTTTCAAACACAAGTTTATAAAAACATCGCGCTATATCAAATAAATGTCTTGTTTAATATATTGTACTTTTAATGCCAGATATCTATTTACTTTGGTTGTAGCTTTTTCTTCTATATAAATATTAAGTGCTCTAAATAAACAACATCTTTTGATTTTATTTTAGGAATGTTTAAACTTTATTTCAGAAGTTATATGTCATCTATGCAAACAGAAATACATGCTCATGCAAATTTATTTAACAATACATTTACATTAAAAAGATAAATAAATTATTTAAATAGCTCACTGCAAGGTAAACGATTCTCTTAACAATTTTTTATAGAGAAATAATGAAGAAAGAAACATAACTCCTTAAGCATTTATATTTCTGAATGATAATGTTATGAACAGTTTCTAGATACTATTTGCCAATGATATTAAATTGTTATAAGAATTGGTTATAAGTCACCTAACTGAAAGAAAAATTCTGACTGGAATCTAAAAACACCTTGCATACATGCTTAAACTCAGGTCATAGGAATAATCAGGTAGATATTTTACCATTATATCATGAGACAAAATATTTGCATTTATGTACTTATATATATAGTACTAAATTTCAAAACTAATTTTTAAAAACCTACATGAACCAAATGTTTACATTTAAAAAAAAATTGGCAGCCATTTGATGAACATGATTATGTAAATATTAATATTAAAATAAAGTTATAATCAAAAATGTTTTTTTATCTTTAAATTTTTATTTTTAATTTGGTATTGCCTATATTTTGACTACTTTCAGATTATCATCTTCAGTTATCAAAAACACAATTATGCAGTAAAAAAAAAGTTTGAAATGGTTTTCATTACTTATTACTATATAAATACTTGAAAATAGTATAGAAGTATTTTGAAATTATTATAAAATATAAAAATGTACATTTAAGAGTATTGTAGCAGTATTTCAATCGATATCCACTAGTATACCCTTATATCTACAAATAATAATCTCTTAGTAATATATTTTTAAAATTTAATAAACTATTTCACATTATGTCATCATCCAACCACTATAGCAAATAAAAAAATTACTAATTTTGGCTGCTTCTTAGAAAATGTCAAGTATGAACAATGTTCCTTGTGAATTTTAATATTATTTCATAAATATGTTATTAAGACTAAAGACAATAAAGTTTTAAATGATTCTTACAAGGTAGAATCTTGATATATTCACTTTAGTATCTTTTTAAATTTCTTACTTATTATAATAATAGAATACATAAATGGTGACATTTGGGGAGCTGATGTAAATCTCATAGGACCATCTTTTATTAATTTTAATAAATACAGCATCAGGAAATATGCATTTGTCTCTTAGGCTTATTACTTACATATTAAAAAGTCATTAGTTAACTTATTTTATTACATTAATGCTTGAACACGAATTTGTATTATTTTAATTAAAGTCTTCTTATTTTGATTTAAACATTATTATAATGTTTAATTTGATATTAAAATTTCATATCGAATATTGTGATATTTTAATAGAATTTGAGTTGCTTAATTTGATAAATATCAACTAGTTTCCAAAGCTTCTGCTGATGTTGATTATAACAGAAATATGTATTCATAAAGATTATTTGATCTTTCCATCAAAGTTAACTGCATAAAAAGAGTATAAAATATCTATAAATGATGCAAGTTAAGTTTACATTATACAATTTTATTACATATTCAATGTAATGTTGAATTAGTTATTTACATCTTAAGATGTTGAGTTGAAGTTAAAATATTTTATAAATGATTTTAAATTTACATTGCAAGTATAAGCCAATGTTTTTGCAAGTTTGGTTAGTTCTAATATGCTGCAATATTTTTTTCTGTTGTTAATAACATAACTATTTGAAAAACTAAAAAAGCAATACTGTAGTCAATAAATTAAAGGCAATATCAATACCCTTCATATATAAAAAAATCAAACATTGATAGTATTTGCATTATATAATAACTGCTTTGTCAAAATGTATTAAGATTGTATTTAATATTATTACTGTCTTTTTTATGTATAAATGGGTAATATTGCCTTTAATTCATTACATTTTAGCAATGACTCACTTTTTTGTTGTAGTCAATAATGGTGAAATTTTTGAAATATATCAGTTTAGTGAAGTTAGATAATAAACCACTTATCAGATATTACTAAATATAATAAAAGTGACATTAGGAGAATTACATTGGTTCCTAGAATTATCACATATTAAAATATAACTATTTATTCTATTACATATTTGTGATGCATCTTCACTTGAAATGCAACTTCACATTTCAAATAATGGCTGACCTGCTATAAAAACAATATCCTGTCATAAATTAATGAAAATATTTTGTTAAATCAGTAGCTATATAAAATGTAAAATATTTAATATCAATTTGCCAACTATCTCAGATAACACTCATTTTACAAAGTACTGTAGTAGTATACAATTTTACTACCATGATATAGATAATGAATTCTTGGATAGTAGTACATTGTATTATATTATGATTTTCTTACACACCCACACATTTATATATAAGTGTACAGCGATACTGAAAACACTGTAAACTAAATAAAATGTTTAAAATTAAATTTATTTTTAATGCATTTTTTTAAAAAAAAAATACTTATTTATTTTTTAAATCATGGACAACATAAAACACAAATATGAGGATTTTAAAAATTAAATATAGCTTAATGTATATATAAACAAAGGGAGTTAATCATTCTTCCCCAGACAAAATGTAGAACATTCTATTGTGAATACAATAGAATCATTTAAAACTTGTTTAGCATAAAAAATATGTATATTTTTTGCATAAACAGTTAATTTTTTTTCATTAGTTTGGTTAGTAAATGGATTATTTTTTTTTTTAATTAATAAAAAAGGTTAGTATGGTTTACAGAAATATATCAAATAAATGAAGGATGAATATCAATTTCTAGCAATTCTATAGAAGAAATTAAGAAATTTTATTTTCATTATTCAAATATTAATTACTGAAAATAAACGATAGTTTAATTGAATATAACCAGAATTTCATTCATGCTTTAAAAATCTACATGATGCAATTTACATTTAGGTAAATGTAATAGCAAAATGAAATACAGTGCATGCACATGATATATTAAAGATAATTCATTTTTCTTTAAAATATTTTTAAAATAGCCAAAAGAATTATAGATGTTTTTTTATATATAAATTTTTTCATAAAAGCTATTTTTTAAAAAAAAAGGGAGGAAAATGGAGAATTCAAGTATAAATATTTTAGAACAAATTGATAGATATTTTATTAATAATTTTATGTTTAAATATTAATTTGAATTATATTAAAATTATTTCATACATTTATTTTTCAGAAAGTAAAATTACTTTTTATAATAAAAATATAATTAAGTTTATTAGCAGTTTATAAAAGAAAGTAACCATATAAATAAATATGTTTATAAATATAAATGTTTATATATATATATATATGCATAAATTGCTCAAATACACTTAGTAATATATATTTGCTCTCTCAGATTATAATATATCAATATAGTTAATAAATTTAATCAGTCAAAACAGACTTAAAAATTTTATTCTGCTAACGATTGAACATGAAAAGGCATTCAAAATGGATGTTAAAAAAATAATTAAAAATTTTGAAAATGCAAAGGTGAAGGAAAATGTTTTTTTTAAATATGTAAATTGATTAATTTGCTTTACATGATAAATTATTAAAAAAAGTTTAATATGAGTAAATGAGCACAAAAAATTAACATTCAAAAATTGGGAGATGAGGAGGGAGAAGGAGACTTGTTTTCAGGCTCAATTTTTGTATCAATGCTTCTGTGTGCTTAGATATTACTGATAATCAAAAAGTTTAGGAATTTATTAAATGCATAAGACATGATTAAGGCCTTAGAAATTAATATAAAAAAGTAACAATGTAAATAAAAATTAAATAAGTTTCACAACACTAATGCAATTAAGGCATATTGCTAAATAATTCAAGTTAAGAAAAAGTATATAACAAGATTTATTCAATTTTTTCAAAATTGTTTTCTGCTACTTTAAAAAAACCCACTCACTGTGGTTAATGCAATCTGAAAAAAAGTCCTATTATGTAAACCTATGTTAATGGAAAATGCTAAAAAGGCAATCACTGGAACCAAGATCTAGGAATTACAGAACAGTGGTTACTTCTGGTATTCAAACTATTTATAAACTCACAAACAATAAATAATTCGATTATTTTTATTTTATTAATTAAAATAATTTATACAAAATATTATAATTTATTCAATTGGCTCTGAAAAATTTTTAAATTATTGTTTTTACTGCAATTAGAACATTTTATACAACATCAGAAAATACATTTTACATATATATTTAACTTTTTGCATTTGTGATTTGCTACAAAAGTCCAAAGTCAAATTTTAAAAGAATCAAAAAAAATTTATAATAGTTTAAAATAATATAAGTACAGCAAGAAAAAGAATATAATAAGATTAAACAAACTTACATATCAAGGCATAATATCATTACCATATCTAGATATAAAAATAAAAGATTGATAGATTAAACTTGATAATTTTAAACAAACAAATCCTTGCAGCTTTATTTTTGATTTTAAAATCCACTTTTGAAATCAAAATGTTGTAGTTTAAAGAAAATAATATTTAAAGAAAATATATATAAAGAATCGACAGAAGTTAATTATTCCAAGATATTAAGAAAAAATAAATTCAAAACTTACTAATATTTGAATATTATTCAGGGATTTCTATTTTACAAATAACATAACAAAAATAATAGAACCAAATCTCCAAATAACTTTTGTAAAGTTATTATTTAAAACAATACTGCCAATATAAGTGGTGACAATCGAACAATGTACTTTTTTTTAATTAACTCCACAAATTAAAAAAATTGATATTAGTTTTTTATTGCTTAAACCTAATTCTTAAACATAGTAATGACTATTTTCAAGTGTTTTTTTTAATTTTTATTAGTGCATCCTACGTTTTAACTCAACCATATCATCATCCACCAATACAAAACTCAAATCATCTTCTCTCACTTTGCATGAATTTTATGCTCGATAATAACTCTATATTTTTACTCACTCTTTTTAAGCAAGATAGGAATTGATTTCTATCCACTTTTACCTCCTTATAAAAGAATGAATAATCATTGTACTGCAGAAATATTTTTAAGTTCTTTTGATTTTTTTCAGTGTATCCTTATTTCAGCCACTATATTCCAAACATTCTCCAAACCCATAATGATTAGTCTCCATACTTTAGTGCATTAGGGTAATAAAAAGTTACACAATTAAATTTAATTATAATTTATTATCAAAGATTAATATGTATTAGGCATATTTGATTTAAAAAACTATGAATTTGATAATACACTAACACTAAAATAAATTATAGATATATATTGTAATTATCTAATCAAAGGGATTGAAGCTTGAACATTACAATTTTAAAATTTGCTATCTTAATATAAATTGAGCACTAATTATACATATGTGTAAGACATGATAATATGAACCAATTGATGAGTGCTAGTTCAGCATGAAATACATATATTGGAGATCATTTATCTTCTTCACATGTATGTAGTCATGTGTATTGATTGTATAAGATGGAATGCATAGCTGTAGAGAACATGAAAGTCTAAGTCCCTTCTAATTACAGTAAGTTTAGTATAGACAATATACTTATATTTAAATACTAAACAAAGGGAATAAATCATTCTCTCCCAGGCTATGACTTAAAAGTATTCTAAATGTTGAATAAAGGATCAAGAATAGAATGAATCCACCTATTCTTGGTAGCTCTGATGTTTATAAACATATCTCTGTCAACATTATTGGTAATTCAGAGCGAAATTAATTTATATGCATTGGATATGTTTAATTTAAAGTTTACATATTGTAATTATCTATAATAAATCCTGAATTTTTCTGCAATGCTTGAATATATATAATTAAACAAACAAACTTGGTTTGCTTCTAATAAAAGTTTAATATTTTATTTAATGTCAGATGCAATCATTGTTGGCCTAATAGGTTTAATTGATTTTAAGAATTATATATATGTATATTGTATTGGTCCACCAAAAGAGGGGGAAAACATCACACTATGGTTGGACCTAGAGTCTTTGGGTAGGATGCTGTGTATGATGCAGTGAAGTCTGTAACCTATGATTGTATCTACCTCCAATGGGATAGCTCTAACTTTACACATTGAATTTAGATACAATTTGGGCTAGTTCATTAATACCTCATCCCTCTTTTTGATTCCATTATGCCTCAGTATTCAAACTCAGAGAGAAATTTGCATTCAGCTCTCCTCAGGGATAAATTTACACTAGATAGCAACTACTGCATCTCTATACAGATTCCAATTGATTTAAAGATCTATCCAAACATATTACTATATTATCATATAAGAATAAAATGTGTGTGTGGGAATACATATCTGGTTATAAATAGATGAGTGAATGTATAAATGATTATGATAAACTAGAGATGATTTTAATGAAAATCAAGTTAACATTCATTGAATAACAAAATAAAAATCCAAAACTTTTAAACATTATAAAATAATATAATTGTATGTGTCAAGAATATATTAGCTATTAAATTTTTTCCCTATTCCAACCCTTACCCATGGTAGACATTCATATTATGGCACTAATTATTTACAAAGCAAAATAACAAAAAAATCTTTTATTAAATTGACTGTGAAGCTGACAAATTAGTTTATAATATTGTACAAGTGTATCCATAAAAGCTTCATCATCCAATTCTAGTTATTGCTGTTCTATCTTCTTTGAGGACCCCCTCTATGTACAATTGCCTAAAGTTGATAGGAAAGAGCATCAGCACTAGAAGATTAGTCATTTATGCCAAAGAAAAATAAAGAATTAACAATTTTTAGTTAACAATAAAAAAACACAAACTATGTCCTGAAGTAGTGTACATGCTTAATATGGAATAGTATCAAAAATCTTATCTCATTCCACACCATAATGATGATCAAATATCAAGTCACTACAGAGGGAAAGGTGACCTAAACTTTATTTAACATAAAAAAATATTTTCTGTAACTTAATAATCTCCCCTTCACTTTCTTGCTTTCAAGCATAATGGACTCTACCAAATTCTGAGCATGTTTAAGCTACCAAGTATGAAGATAAAATAGAACTAGAATTTTTACAAACAAATTCATTAGTTTACCTTAGCTATTTTCCATGAGTTTAGCAGTAATGTCTCTTATGAATACAGTCTATCTCTCTTCGACATTTTTTTTGGTAAGTCATTCATCACTCATTAAAATTCCTCAGCAATGTGCTTAAAATGTTTCCATTTTCTGCATTGCTTCCCTTCTGGATCCATTTAGACACTTAGTGTAGGACATTTGATGTTTCTTTAGGCTTTACATGGGCAAGTAGATTAAATCATCATGCTTCTATGGTAGGAATGCAGCAATCCAGCCCTATGGCAATATTAATTTAGCCAGAATACAGTTCATCAATAGATTTACTTTTTCTTAATTTACTATTTGGCACTTGACAGCTTATATAAAAAAAATTACTTTATCATTTATATATATGCTAGTGATGTTTTGCTTCTCTCTGTGTTTGAATAATAGCACAGTTTTTATTTTTAAATTTCAATGTAAAATCAGTTCAAACCATACAGATTTGTCAAACTTTTCTCTGTTTAAATGTTGGTTGTAATTTCTTATAATTTTGTGCTATGATTATATGAATAATTTGGAATGTTCAAACAAGTCATCCAATTTCTTTTGGATTCAAACATTTGATCTTTAAAAGTTGGTTTTTGTACAGTTCTTGTATCACTGAAAAATAACAAAAGACAATGGAAATGAACTGGGTTTGATTTTAAACCCACTTAGTTTCCGGTATTTAATATATGAGTGTTTCCATTTCCTTTTTTATTGTTGTAGCTATCTATTGTTACATTTATTATATTGACTGTAATTAAGAAAATAAAATTACATAATAGAATTTTACTTTTATTTTTCATACTTGGTTGCCTAGTGATTGGCTTAATATTAGGTCATCACTGTTTACTAAGTCTATGTTTTATTCATGACATTCATCACATTAATGAATAACTCATTGTTGGTCTATATATATAGGAAGGATTTCTTTAACTGGGTTTTTGTTTCTCATTAAACAAGGGAATATGTTTACAAAAAAATGATAGTGCACATCAAACTATTGGTGGTATGGATAAATAAAGGCTGGTTCCAATAGTTTTGTAAGCTATTGTAACAGTAATATTTGTACACTCATGCAACAAAATCCAGAGTTTTGGCAAATTCCTCAAGGCTGATCTAGATGAGGGGTTGAGACTTCGAATCAGATTGCACCTCAGCTTCTTCACCAAGACTCTGTGATTTACTATCCTATGAATGACATATATGAGGCCACACTCAGACTCCTTTTAATTCAAGTGCTGGCAGTAGTAAAGGGTGGAACAAAACTCATGGATGAATTAACTCTTATAGCCATGACTAGACTAACACACACACATCTATGGCTTATGAGATATTTAATAATTTGATAATCAACCCTGAATGACAATGCATAGTTACTTAATTCACTTTTAAATAAACTACAATTAATGTGATTTGAATGGACTGATATGAACTATGAAAAAATACATTAAACAATATTATATTTTATATCTTTTAATAAAACAAATCAATTATTAAAACAGCTATCTTTCTGTGCATTGAAATTCACCACAGGTGTTACGATTAGATGAGTAAGTGAGTTACAGAATCTCATCCTATGCACTGGACTATTAAATCAGGACTTATCCCTTTAACAACTTTATTACATTATAATCTACAGTTTTAATTATGCCTAATTCATGCTATGAGATGTCTATAAGGTTTGTGAACAGTTAACTTGCAAGAGAAATTAATTATTATAATTACTCTAGGTGTCTCAAAGTTAGCCTAACTTAGTTGTCTATGTGGATTATTATTACATAACTAGATTGTGCATTCAAATCAAAGTTGTATTCATTAATATTAAGGGTGGAATGAGATGGGATCTGTTATAACAAAGTTTCTGATACTAGGGCACTATATTAATCACAATAAAATGGCATATCAACTCAATGATCAGTTTCTGTGGACTATACAACTTGTTATGAGAAGAGAACATTTCATTCTGGAAGTCTGATTAGCTTGAAACATAAACAAACTGGACTCTCATGTCCAGTTCTAAGGAAAGCTATTAGAAAACAAATATGGAATGTCTTATACCAAATCCCCACAAACAAATACATACATGTAGATAGCAAGATGCATATGCGTGTGTGTGTGCTTTATAAGAAACACATTCACCATGCTAATGATCATTGATCATTATTGAATCTAAAATGTGCTAAATCTATAGCTTATTTTTTCTAAAGTATTGTTTACCAGTTCATAAGTTAGCATACTTGAACATGCTAAAGAAAGGGGTTAATTAAGTGATCTAGCTTATAATTAATTTTTATAGTTCATATTATAAATTCTAGGAAATAATAAAGAATAATAGACATGTATTTAATTTAAATATGCTTTAGAATATCACTCTTGCATTAGTTAACTAAATATTTTATTAATACAAGCAAACTTACTTTTACTCAGCTAATACATAATGGCCACTAAATATACATATAATAGGTTTCAGATTAGAGATTGCATGTGTGTGGGCTTTAACATATATAAATTATCCATAGAGCCTCTAATTATCTCTCTCAACCTCCCCTCTACAGGATCTGAGTATCAATCTCCCCTTTGAATAAATCATAGCATAAATTCATAACCCATATAATAAAATATAATGAAGGCATAACTGCAGATAGAAAGATATTTAGAGTGTAATTTAAATTTAACAAGAGTGATATTATTAAGTTCTTTTACTTTGAAAGAGTTATGCAGGTTTTACAAAGTAGTTATTCTTACATTATTTTAGAGAATTAGATACAATTTAGCTTAATGACAGAATTTATTTCAGAGAAAAAGTTTAAATAATAAGTTTGTGCATATTTATACATAGCTAGTTTAAAATTATTTAAGAAATTAATAATGAGTTTATTATAGAGCTCTGTGGATTATTTTACCAGTCTTCTCTCCTAAGGCATCTTTTCAAGCTTTCAGCATGTCTGTTTATCTTTGCTTTCTGGACAAGCTGCTGGTTCAAATTTCTCCCAT
Source organism: Epiperipatus broadwayi (assembly GCA_028023455.1). NCBI lineage: Eukaryota > Metazoa > Onychophora > Udeonychophora > Euonychophora > Peripatidae > Epiperipatus > Epiperipatus broadwayi. Next base: position 12,301,577 of record JAQFVV010012411.1, read on the forward strand.
CACTAATGACTCATCTCCTGCAAGGGTGAATAGCAATGGGTCACCATTCTAGTCTTGGTTCTTCAATGTATGGGCAGGCATAGCTCCCAACAGCATTACACGTTAAGAATATCTAGCATACAATCTATTTAATTCAAATCAGGGGATTTTTATAAGAATGCAATCCCCCTCTGCAAACATGATTTGTTTACAAGTCGAGACAAAATTTTTAATTTTTATTTTACATATGTGGTATAGACTTTGTAAACAAAACCATTATCTTTAGCCTGCTAGATGGTGTAAAAATGTTAAGTAATGTTAATATCTATAGTTTTTTTTAAAATTTGTGATTTAGTTGGAAAAAAATAATTTTTTATTTTCAAAACCAAAACGTTTTAGAATTTTTACACTCTAAATAATATATCCTAAAGAATGGAGATGGATGGCTATACGAAATCAAATTATAGCAAAGAAACTACTGATAGTAATGATGAAAATAGTTTTATGAAGGAATCAATTAACAAACTGAAGCTGACTAAAAAAATCACTCAGAAAACAAGGTAAGCCATCAAACCAACTTGATAAAATGATAGACAAGGAACACAAAGAAGCAAATACCAATTTTGGGGGTCCAAATATAAAAAAACAAAAAAAATAGCATTTAAAAATATAGACTGCACAGAGATTGTGAGTTTTGAAAATTTTTGACATGATTAAAAAAAATAGCATAAATAACCTTAAATCACTTGATGAAATGGAAAGAAAACAATATACTGAGATAGATATACCTTTTAAAAACCAAAAGATGAATTTTCAAAAAGATCTGATCAAAAATAACAAAAACCACAGAGATCGTGGAAAAATTAACTTTTGATGCTAGAGTTAAAAGTAGTGCTACTAATGCTAATAATGTTACTAAACTTCCAAGGGCTCAAGTAAACATAAAAAATATCTCCAAAAGCCCCAAAATGGAGGAAAAAATTAAAATATTATAAAACAGATGATCCAATTGTTAATTATAACAGTTTACAAGCAAAATTTAAAAGTGTTCGGGGCTGAGATGAGCTATTATTTGTTAAGTTTCTTCAATTATTGGTAAATTTATTGGAAAACTAAAAAAATACGGGACTGGAAAACTATAGCAATGGACTCAATAAAAGTCAATATAATTTAGATAATACAAATGATGAAATAGTAAAATAACTGCAAAGCCAGTCTTACAAGAAGTTATACTAAAGGATATAAGCAATAAAAACTCTTATTTCACTATATTACAAAGTAATAAAAACAAATCTAACATAAATATAACAAATGATGCATTAAATAAAGCCAATATATTTAATATGATAGATAAAGAAATGGAAGATACATTACAAAGAGAGATAATAGAAGAGGGTAGAATAATGCAATCACTTGATCAAATAGAAATCAATAACTTGATAGCTGATTTCAATGCCACCATACCACCCCAATTGCTCAAGTCCTTTCTAAATTATGATAGTGAAAAGACATTGATACTTGCAATTACCAATCATAATAAAAAACTATTTACTTTCCCCATGGATCAATTCTGCAAGGAAATAACTGACAGAAAATTATGGATACACATAAACAAACTATTATCACATCCTAACAAGAGATACTTAATAGTAGAATGCCACACCTCACTACAGAGACTTATCATTCAAAATGTTATTAGATACATCAATAACAAAAAATGTTGTAACAGTAGATATGAATAGGCCGATTGTATTAGCAGGATATATAAGAAACTGTTATTTAAATTTCTCTCAAATAGATCTATAAAAGTTACTCAAGCCCTATGAAATAGTGGCAAACTTTAGGTACATTCTGGAAAAGAGGGCAGATATAGCAATATTAACCAATTCAGCTCTATTCTCTATAACACTGAATAAAGGAGTGCTATCCACTGCAATTCCCATTATCCATTGTGCAGAGTTTGCTCCACTGATCATGTCATTTCGAGGCATTCTGTTTCTTTTGTAAACTCCACACATATCTAGTCAGAGACTGCCCAGCAAGGTATTGTTAGCATTGCAATATGAAAAAAAACAAGACTACAAAACTGAAATGCTAATGACATCCAAGACAAACAATCTAATAGGGAACCTTTTCACCCAAAAGCTCAACAACAAGAAATTTCCCTATTAGTAAAACAACCAGCAGTCCAAACAAAAATTTCTTTAGATGAATCTTTGGAGCATGGCTGTCAAGTAACAGAGAGCACAACCACAGACTTGGAGTCTGATGCTGCAGTAATTGTAACACTTACTACAAACAATAAAAAAAAGTGGATAGCTAAAAGACCTAATAAAAGTAGCAGAGACTCTCTAAACAATGATTCAAATGACAATGAGCATAAAACTACCAAGAGTTTATCTGACAGTGAAACACCATCAAATATAGTCAAAGGGAAAAAACTTAAAATTAACTCAAAAGAAGAAAAGATAGTAATAACTCATAAAAATAAAACCAAAAGAAATATGAAACAAAATATAGAAAATATTGAGATGCAAATAGACACCGCAATCAATGACTAACCAACAAACTATAAAACCCCACACAGTATCAAATCTATTAAAGAACAACAAATAGCCAACCATAAGAACAAAAGTGAATCACATAAAATCACTTTGACTTAGATCATCGAAAGATTATCATTACAAAACACAGTTAGACATACCAATGAGAAGCTACTTCAGTTAATGGATCCAAAAATTGCAGAATTAAACATTAGGGGTTTAAATTCCAATAAGAGAATTCAAGCATTATCATACTGGATAAAAAATATAATCCACAAGTTGATTTTCTTGGCTGAAACAAAACTATATATCAACACAAACCTGGAAATCATTAATCAACTAAATATAATTGGAACATTTTACTACTCCAAATCAAACACTCCCTCAGCTGGAGTGGGCATACTGATTCTTCTACATCACCAATAAAACACATAAAATTAGTACTTTAAATCCAAACCTCCTATTTATTACCATATGTTACAACAGGATGAAAATCAATACAGTTTTTTCATGCCTCAAAAGAGATAGCACTTACATTCAGAATATGATAATATGTACTAACATAAACCTAAATGCTAATCCATATCCAAAAATACTATTTGGAGAATTCAATACCTCCTATGAAGAATTCAACAGAAAGTACATCTATCAATTTAGCACCAGATTGACATGTGGCCAAGGCTACTTTCCATCAAATGCCTACTCCTTTTACCCTAAACAATTTGTCACACTAATTGATCTACTATACTATTCCCCTGAATTCCATTTCATTATTAATCTGTCAGTTCAACCAATACCTTTCTCCAATCACCATGCCCTCATCATATCAATAACATCAACCATACCCATACATACTGATGTGCATATGAGAACTATGACAAGAATATTATTAAAGTCAGCTGCTCCTGAGGCTATAATTTCAGAAGCCTACATTAATTTAAAAAAATAAATATACTATCACTAAAGCCACTAAAAGCATGGTTCTCATTTATTAATGTACTCCCTCAATAATCATGGTCCACACTAAAAAAAACAAAGGTCTATCAGCACTCCTTCAAAAAATGGAATCCATAAGTCAAAAATACATTTGAGCAGACCTCACAATTTTTCTAGAGGATATATCAGATGAGCACTTGGATATAAAGAAAAAACCAATACACCCTCAGGTATTATTATTGGAGAGAATACCTACACAGACCATGGAATGATAGACCAAATATGTAGCTTCTACAAAGGCATATTCTCAGACACCTCTCAAACAATTGAACAAACAGATACCAGTGACACTCCCTGCTTAAATCATGGAATTGTTGCAACAGATTTAAAAAGAAAACTTGCATCAATGCCTGAATGAATTCATCCAGGTCTCCATGCAATTCCAAAGTTTATTTTAGCTCACTTTGAAATTCTCATTTATTAATGTACTCCCTCAATAATCATGGTCCACACTAAAAAAAAACAAAGGTCTATCAGCACTCCTTCAAAAAACGGAATCCATAAGTGACACCATTAAAAAATGCCAGTAACTTTAGTAGCAATAAAAGCCATAATAGACTTGAAAATGCAATACACCAAGAGTCATCAAATCATTGCAAAATACCTAGCTGTCAAGAAGTCAAAAATACATTTGAGCAGACCTGAGGATATATCAGATGAGCACTTGGATATAAAGAAAAAAACCAATACACCCTCAGGTATTATTATTGGAGAGAATACCTACACAGACCATGGAATGATAGACCAAATATGTAGCTTCTACAAAGGCATATTCTCAGACACCACTCTCCCTGCTTAAATCATGGAATTATTGCAACAGATTTAAAAAGAAAACTTGCATCAATGCCTGAATGAATTCATCCAGGTCTCCATGCAGTTCCAAAGTTTATTTTAGCTCACTTTGAAATTTTCTACATCCCTATTATGTGCAACTTAATATACCTGCTCTCTACAAGTCAATTAAATGTAGAAGCTCTATATCCCATAAGCTTAGTGCCCTTTTTTAAAAAAAAAATCTTACCTTCGCTACCTCAGAATCTAAGAACTGATTTCAATGAAACCACTGATGATAAAGATCACAGAGTCCATAATAAAGGATAAAGATTGAAGGCAAAGTACTATAAAGCATTTTTCAAATTTCAATTTACAAGAAAGGGCTTCTCCACTGTGGAAGCACTAAGCCTATTTAACATAATAGTTGATTATGCTAGAACCCATAAAAAATCAGAATCTGTGGTCATCCAACTGGACCTCAACAGTGAATTTGACTGTGAGGATCCCTCAACTAATGCACCTCCGGGGAGAATTTGAGTTACCCTCTGGGATAGTCAACACTATAGCAAATCTAAATAACAGAGAAATATCAATAACACTCGATGGAAAAGATTTCTCACCCCTTCAAACCTTCTAAACCCCCCCCCAAGCTTTCCTCCCAGTGCACTCTTGTTTGCTATATATATATTAATCCCTTGTTGAAGTGAATAGATCAGTACCTACCAGGGCTGTATATTCCATCAATTGGTAAAACCATAACTCACATTGCCTACATGGATGACCTGACTGTGCTTCTTCCTTCACCTAAATTTATCCCCATACTAGCACTGATTATGACAAAATTCTCTCTTGAATCAGGTCTCACATTTAACCTTGATAAATTGGCAGTTTGGAGGCTATCTTCAGGGAAAACTATTACATCACAGTTCTCAGCACCTCCTCAAAAATTCTTTGGCCTCCCTATATTTCCTTTTCCAACTGCCAGAAGAAAGCATCAACTTAAAAAAAATAAGCATCCATACCCTAGTTGATCAGTACTCCTGATTCATGGCAAAATGTGGTCCAAAGCCATCATTATGGGCCCTGAAGACCTCAGACTATGTGAGTTAGACATTACACATGAACAAGATCTAGGATCAAAAAACACAATAGCTAAAGTGATTGACTCAGCAAAACAATTAAACTTGTTATTAAACATCTTGATAATAACCAGCTTGAAAATTCTCTATCAGAACTTGGAAACACTCATAGGCTGGATAGATGAACATTGATACAGCTCAGAGCAAAATTAGATTTTACCCTATTTGAACTCAAATAATTTTCAAAATTATATGTACAATTTTTTCTTGTCTTCTTAATTAATCACTGTACACATTAGTAATAAACGTTCTTGATAAAAAAACAAAACAAAAACAACCCATTACCTTTGTAATTAAGAAAAGCAAGTAATTGAGAAAAATAGCATGTTATATAGCTTTCTCTTTGTAAATTTAAGTCTATTCTTGTTTTTACATATTTCCAAACTCAGCTAATTTTCAAAAAATTAAATTATTTTACAAAAACAGATTTTAACCTGGTAAACATTCTATTATGTGAGTCTAACAACTTAATTTTTTAGGCAAAAAGAGCTAATTAGTGTAAGAGATTGATTAGCACCTTTGAGAACTAAATAAAATATACAAAAGAATAACAAAGTTTGAAATTAGAACTTTGCAAGCTTCTTTCATATATAAGTATGTGTGAAAATTCACATACCAGGTAATGTTTAACTTTATTACCTTAAACTTTAGAATTATGTTTGACTTATTTATAGAAATTATTTAACATTATTTGCAATACACATTTATACGACATAGATGCGTGTTATAAAATTTCTAAGAAATGGATTAATTAGATTTATGCGTATAGTTCAATTAATTTACACGTATCTGCATATATTTGCATATAGCAACCTGGTTATGCTTACTCTTTGTTGCCCATGATTATGAGAGCTAAGTTCTCTTGAAAGCGCTCGGGCACTAATTATTATGTATTATAATTTATATTAAGTTTATAATAAATTGTGATTTAATTTGAAGAAGCTCTGCTGTTATGCGCTGATTTGTGCATTAAAATTATATATATATAGTAAGCAGCTGAGTGTGAAATAATTTCTTTTTATATACCTTTTATTAAGTTATTTGGTTAATCTCTGATATACGCCTTTATAAAATATATGCACATACACGCATATAGTATTATTATACCTTTTTTTATTTAACTCTTTTAGTTAATATGTGGCAGCTTGGGGAGATTAAACTAGGAAAAATATACTACCATGGAACATACTAGGTGAAACGATATGATTGATAAAGAATACCGTTTCTTTATCCTTACAATATATATATATATATATATCCATAAATTGTAGCTTTTATACTATAGCTTTTTGTAAATCATTGAAATTAAAGCATTATATCAAATTTTAAATATCTGGCATGTGCACAAAGCTATAAATGCAAGTTGTTATGTATATATCAGATACACTTGTATTAGAAATAATAATTTACTCTACTATCTTAGCTATATATAGAATTCATGCCACAAAAGTTATGTGGTGCTTTATTTATACAATATTAATAAAAATAAGTTCCACAAAAGCAGTATCTTAATATAAATTATTATAAATCTTAAAATTTATACATATTATTTTTTAAAAAAATATTTTTTATAATGCCATTTATTACTAAAAAAAAATCCCAGATAGTAGTCTCAGTAGTAATAGTATTTACTAAAAGATCTTGGATTCATTCCCGATTACGAAAAACAAAAACAAACAAGTAAATGTGTAGCCAATTCAATGAAACTACAAGTTTTTTTTTTTTACAATTTTTATGATTAAAAAAGTCACTTGCTTTCATAATAAATAATATCAATAAATACTAGTTATATGCTTATATATCTCACTAGAAGATAGAATTGTCATATTCTAAATCGAAGCTTAGGAAATGAAATTTTTTAAAAATAAAAACTTTACTTTTTAATATTACATATATATTAATATTATACTTGAATGGGAATGCTTTTAGTAGAAATAACATTAAAAGAAAATATGATTGTGTATTTGAAAGGCAAGATTTTTTTTTAAAATAGATGTGTTTTACTAATTTTTACACTTGAATCTAAGACTGGAATACTTAACATAAAGCAATGCAGATACTTTAAATCACCCATTAGAGTATGGAAAAATATATACTGAGAATAAAAAGGAATCAAAAACTAAATATTTAGATTAAAAAAACCAACAGATATCAATGACATCATTAAAAAAATTATGAAATTGAAATAAAGTTGAATTAATGTCTTAAACTAGATCCCAAAAGATTACAACAAATATAGAAAGATATCACAAGTGAGTTGAATGCAAAAAATAAATAACTTTTTTAGTGTGATGTGAAGAAGAGAAATTACGGGGAAGGGAAACTGGATTAAACTTAGAAAGATCTTCATCCTGCAGTGAATTGATAATGGCTGAAAATAAATTAATTTACCTTAAAACAAATAATTAAATACTAATACTTAATTATGCATAATTTAATGACAAATTATTCTTTATCCCCCCATTTTATCTTTTTGTCTTTAGTCTTTTAGATTAATATATTACTTCTTTGTAACAAGGAAATTATACAAATGTTAATTACATTTCTATTGTTTAATTGCAATCACAGCAATTTTACCTCCAAAAATACCTCTCCCCCTTTTCTTTCTTTCTTTCTTTCTTAACTTTATATTCTTATCTTTATTCTATAAACATAATTATAAATATTCTTATCTTTATTCTTTACATCTGTTTTTTTTTTTTTTTAATTTTTCTCTTCTATAGTTAGTATTATCAATTCACTAAATGATAATACGGATGAATTTAAAACATAAAAAAATATACATTGAAATTAATTTTTTTTTATAATAGGTAAATATAAAGAATCATATTATGTATTTTATCAATAACATACCATGTTTCCCTGAAAATAAGAATTAACCAAAAAATAAGCCCTAGTATAATTTTTCAGGATGTTTGTAAAAGAAACTTTATCCCAAATATAAGCCATAGTTAAGATCATCAGCCAGATGAATGGATTTCTTTTGATGTATGTATTAAATTATAAAGTAATGAATGTATAAATAAATAATATTATTGACATTAATGCTTTAGTTAAGTATTTTTCTGTTGAACATTTTCAACAAACATAATTCTATATGCATAAAAAAACCAATTTACTCTCAGCCAAATCTAGGACTTAAGATAACTAATTTAATGGCTTTATGAATGATTTAACAAACTTTTAACGTTTTATCTACCACAAGCCAATATATCAGACAATTTATAATTTCATTTATATAATTTTAGGTACTTATTTTATTTTTATTTAATATTTAGATTTAGAAGGCATGACTTAGTTTTAGAGTTTGATTGTGGTCACTTTTAAATATTCATGATTAAAAAAAAAATCAGCTTTGTTTCTTATGTGTATTTTCTTCCAAAAAGAGTTTAAATATATCAGACAATTTATAATTTCATTCTTATAATAAATTTTAGAAGATACTTAATCGCTATTTTGTAATTTAATATTTGAAGGCATTTAAGAAGATGGCATGACTTAGTTTTAGAGTCTTGATTGTGGTCAAAAAGCTTTTATAATATTCATGATTGAAAAATAGAAATCAGCTTTGATTTCTTATGTTGTATTTTCTTCCAGAAGAAGCAGTCTTAACATAATGAATTGTGACCCTCTTTCTAATAATTAGTTTAATTTTATGGTAGTTAAATTAATCTTTCTTCTAAAAAAAGATTTTAAGAAAGAATACCTAAACAAGGCTATTATGAGTAATTTGGAAAATATTTGCAATGTGCACTTTAATAGCAGATGGATGTGATTATATCTTTTATGAATCTTCATAATTCAATAAAGCATGTGTTATAACAGTTGTACTAAATGCAGTGTGAAATATAGAAATGTTTTCTGAATTTTCATGCTTGCATTTTTTCAACACTTTTGTATGGATAATCATTCTTAACTGTAATCATTTTTGTTACCACTCTTATCTCATAAGTCCTCAATTAACTTGATTTTATGGTAGATTTAAACAGAATATTTTGACCCCAGACGAGTTTTTGTACTTATATAAATGTAAATATCCTGATGCATATCACTAGCTGAAAATTGAAATATTTACAGAGGGCATTGCTGAAAAATATGTTTGGGAGATTGATTTGAGATTTTGAATTATATGTTTGTACATGAATAAGGTAGATTTTTGTACATAAAAAAATAAGACATCCCCTAAAAATAAGCCATAAGGTGTCTTTTGGAGCAAAAATTAATATAAAACCTAATATTATTTTTGGGGAAACATAGTATATAAAATTATACTTTTATAAGCAAATTATTGTATACATGAAAAATGAAAATTCTAATTTTTAATTTCATATTCATGATATTTTTGCTAAATTTTTAAAAATCATATAAATATTATTTTTTATTTTAATCAACACATTGGCTGCTAAGAATTATTTAAGTAAATTCTTGCCATAGGTTGACATGAATTGAGTATTTTACTCTTATCTAAAATTTTGGTTTAAACATATCTCACAATGAAAACTAATAATATAAATTTATTTCTGTTAATGTATAAATGAAGTATCTGACAAAGAAACTTCATTGTAGAGATGTTAGATAATTGATTAACTTTCTAGCATATATTTATAAATAAATGCATAATATTTATAGATGAATAAATAAATGATTTATTTATTTTAATGTGCACAAAAATAAAAATTATAACTTTTAGTAAATTATTCATATAATTAATTATTTATAAATGAATATATTTTGAATTAGTCAAAATTTTCTTTAATTGAATAAGCACTTCAAAATAAAAAAAAATCAAATAATTATTATTCAGAAAGTCATGTGACATATGTAAATAACAGTCATAGAATGAGATTTGATCCAGAAATTTGACTAATCTCTCTATGATTGCTCTAAATCAGTATGTCATTGCAGAGATACAATTTTAAAATAGTTAGATATGTAATTAAAATAATTTACATATTTATAAACAAATAATTTAATAATTTATTTGTAACTGATTAAAATAAATAAATAATACATTTTTTTTTTTTTATCAAAAAGGGGAGAAAAATGGTTCAAAGTCTAAAACTATTTTGTAAATCAATTATAAAATAGACTTTATTTTGTAACACTGCTTTATTTCTATGAATAAATACTTAATTTTGAGTTGTATAGTGCATTGATATTAAAGATGCCTACTATCAATTTACTATTAATAGGTCAAAATTAATGTGAAAATGCAATTCAATATAACTAACTACAATATAAGTAATAATAGTACTTGTAGTTTACACTTAAACAATATCTCTCCCCAACCCCCCTCCCCTAAAAACATTATAAATTAGAAAAATCCTTAAAAATGACAAATATAACAATTAAAAAAATATTCATTTCAAATAATGATTGATTCTGCAATAAGATAATATGTATTAATTCATAAAATAAAATTATTTAAAATATATTTTATTATCTTACTACTAGAGATTATCAAAATGATGTTCTGACAACAAAATGTGAAAAGTAGTACAAGCTATACAGCAGGGGTGGCCAACAAGTTGATTGTGATCAACCTATTGATCGGGAAGCCAATTTTGGTCAAACGCAAGGCCAATCTGGCAAGAGCCATCAAGTCGTAAGTGAAACAAATTAAGTCAACATTTTCAAGTTGTTTTTGTTTTTGTTCTAATTTTTTTTTCCCAATTCTAGATAGATGAAGTCCATTAAGTTATATCATTATTGAAAATAATATTTTTAATCTTGACTTAATGTAGCTAATTTGAATTAATAAATATTGTTAATAATTACTCATGTTATTTAATTGCCCCCAGACATGAGTTTTTTGGCCATTAAATAATTGTTATTTTTTACATAGATAGATATATAAAAATAGTATGTATTTCACACCTCCCTCCACTTAGACTACACCTATGACAACAAGTCGATCACAATACATTTTTTAAAATAAAAAATAGATCTTATGAACACAAAAGTTGGCCACCCCTGCTATACAGAATAAAAAAGATTGGATTTTTTTTTATATATAAAAGTGAAAAGAAGTTCTTATAAAAATGATGAAATTGTAAAATAAACCAATAATAGAATGATTTGGAACATCAGAAAGACAAAATAAATTAAAAGAGAGGTCAAGTTTTCTAAGTTGCTTAATAATGATTTTTTTTTTTTTAAGTTCAAGTTTAGAAAGTAGGATGAAGAGGCAAAATCAATATTTGGAGATAAATAATTATTAAGATGACATAAAAAGATAAACAAGATAGTTAGTTAATAAAGAGGAAAAATAAATATATGTAAAATAAAATGAAGTTCATTTATTTTGTTAAATAAAAATCAACCTGTTTAATCAATATAAAAAAATAATTGGACTGATTAATATTCATACTCTCTGCCTTAAATACTTAAGTCAATCCTCTTTATATATAATGAAAACCAATAGGATAGAGATTTCAGTCTCTTGTCACAGTATTGTTGAATACTGAAATGAGATTGTGTATTATTTACTACAACAGCATTTACTAATCATAAGTGAATTACATTGTCACATATAGATTGTTTAATGTTTATTACAAAGTTAAAATAAAAAAGGTTTTTCACGCAATAGCGTCACTTCCCATATCGACGCATTCAACTAGGAATAAACATGAGACTCAACCAAAAATTAACCCCGCGAACAATTTACCGTCTGAAAACAGCTTTTTAACTAATTCAAACTCGCCCAAAACTGATACTATAAATAAATATAGTTCTGAAACAACACACACGCGTAATACAATACCGGAACCTGTATTAAAACATACCAATACAATTAGTGTCACTAGTGTTCAAAATACTTCCTTACAAAGCATGCCACTTTCTATAGATTAATTCCCAACTCTTCCCTCTTACTCTCAGTATCTCAACTACCAGAGAGAAGATCAAAATAAAATTTTCCATACCGGTCATAAGGGAAACTATTTAACAATCAAGCAGACAAACCCAACACTAGATTTGACACAGAGTGATTTAAATTACCTTCCTCACTTAACACCTATTTCAAAAAACTGTAATACAATGACTGACAGTTCATCTAGGAGCCACATATCATATGCTAACATAGCAAAAATTGGTACTACAAGTCCATCTAAGTCTATACAAAATACCAACAACTTACAAACTAATTCATACAACGAAACCTGCTCCATACCCGGAACAGCAAGTAAAATTAATCACGACCTTACCATGTTAGATATACTAAAACTAAAAAATCTACAACAGGAAAATCAAACCTTCTTGGGGCTTGAGACCGATGAATTCTCCATAAATGACTTCACTGAGAAACAATACCAAGGCCTCTGTGGTGACTTCAACCAAACAATACCTCCAACCCTCCTCAAATCCTTAGTAAACTACCACAATGATAAAAGTGTTGTTCTGGCAGTGACAGAACCAAATTGCTCACTCCATAAATTCCCCATTACAGCACTATACAAATTGATAAAACAATACAAATTAACAGAGGGCATACACCGAATCCTCACTCACCCAAATGACAGATACATTGCTGTTGAATTTGCCACTTGCGCCTTCCGAAATGAATTTAAATCAAATTTCAAAAAACTAGACAACAAATTCCTTATATATGTTGATACAAACAGACCTTCTACCCTTATCGGAACCCTCAAGAATTGTATCATGGGTCTTGACAATAATCTCCTCCAAGAAATTTTTTTACCTTATGGGAAAATCCAGAATTTCTCATATCTGCCAGTAGACAAGACGATCAAGTCCATCCTATCCAACACTGCATCATTTCAAATTCAACTAAAAAAGGCCTAGGGCCCACCGACATACCAACTACCATTAAAGCAAAAGGTTGTCCAATGATACTTTCCTTCGTTGGCGTCAGGCCGCAATGTTTTCATTGCGGCCTAAGAACACATCTCATAAAAGAATGCCCAGCAAAAATATGCACCTCTTGTGGTCAAAAGGAAAATAAGTTTCACAAATGTAAAGCACCTCATACCCTCACACCTGCTAATGTCACACATAATGAAATGCCAACCACAAACACTCCAGGCCTGCATACTGCTGAAGCTGAAGTCGTATCCTACAGTGAGTAACCAACACCAAAGACCTTATGAATCCTGATAAATTCAAGGGAAAACCATCCAATGACAGCAAACAGATACAAATAGCATATCAAAACCCAAATGGCTCCAAGCCCAGAGATAACTCGCAGAAACCAGACAACTTACCAAAAAGCTCAAAATCAAAAGAACCAAATAATGCCTCTAGATGCAAAAATCTAACAATCTCTTCTGATGATACAGATGATGCACATTTCAGCATAGACCATCAAGACCATAACAATCCACTTGGAACCCTAAGACCTCTAAGATCAAAACCAGTGGTTTCTAACACTAAATCTATAATGGACGCATCGAAACTATCAATATCCTATATGAATTCATCCCATATGAAAGCTCCCACACCTACAAAAAATAGATCTTCACCACCCATCTCTGACTATGACTCAGACATGGATTTCAACCTACCCCCTAATGCTAATAATAAACAAAAATCTTCCAAACTTTCAAAGGCCTACTCCGAAGAAGAGGACTCACACCTATCTCCTGCTTCCGAGCCAAACTACCTAAAGTTCTCCTTTCCCTATAGTGTAAATTCTATTCTGGAAAAAAAACAAGAGGAAGGTACAAAGCACACCAAAAAACTCTCTCAGTCATGAATCACACAATGAAACTGAGCTCTTTCGAGCTGATTTCCACAGGCCATCCTTGCCAGATCAGAAATTCAGTGATCACAAGAACCATTACAACCTTCAATCAAAGATTCCGCTGGCGGTAAAACCAAGCAGCAATAATCTTTATGGATAGGATCAAGTGCCAAATCATTGGTCTTAACATCAGGGGAATTAATTCTACTGACCGTTTATATGTGATTAGGCATTTTTTCCATCTTACATCTCCTCATATTTTATTCTTAGGAGAGACCAAATATCACCTAAACTCCAACCCTCACATAATTCTCGCTCGAACTTTCAAAACTGGGCTTCACTCTTCTGTCTACTAATACATCAGCTGCTGGAGGGGTAGGAATCATCATTAATAACAGGAAACCACCTTCTTCCTATAAAGTGCTTTACCATGATGCCAATCTCATTGCAATCAAGCTTATATACCAATCTAGTGAATTCATTGCAATATACGTATACTGCAAGAACAAACCATTGACTTATTCTAGAATAATACCCATCATAAATCTCATCACTGCAAACAACACAGGCCCTACAATCCTCTTGGGGACTTCAACCTGCAATATGATGTGTTCACACAGAAATAACTCCATCTCTTAGCCAGGGGTTTCATAAAGGGCAGAGGTTTCTTCCCTGTGGATGCATACTCATTCTATACGAAGAGCTCTAGAACACTGATTGACCTAATGTTTTACACCTCAGAGCTGCACTATGGTTTGGAAGCCACGCTTCAACCCGTTCCTTTCTCAGACTATCTTGCCCTGATAGCATCTCTAGATCTGGACTCCTACACTCCCATAGACTACAATAAAACAATCAGAATTATAACTAAAGCTGCTGCCATGGAAGCTGTCTTTTCAGATGCCTACATACTCTTTGAAAAAATTGACATTCTTAACATAAATCCTGAGGAAGCCTGGTTCGCCTTCACAGGCATCCTCCAAACCATAATCATACAGCACACCAAAAAACATAAAGGGTCAACAACCCTTATGAATGAGCTTGATTTGCTTCACCATAGGATTAAAAATTTCTCAAGTGATGGTACTATAGACAACCTCCTATTACTTAAAACACAGTACAAGCAGAAACAAGCTGCGATTGCTGAAATAATAGCAACAAAGAATGCTAGGTTATACTTACCTGGCCAACACTGCTGGACATGTGGCTATCTCAGATGGGCTCTGGGGGCAAGGAAGAAACAAAAAACTCCTTTGTCCCTCCTCATCGGTGGTAGCCATACCTCCGGCAACCAAATGCTCATTCAAATAGAGTCATATTTCAAAAACTGCCTATCAAACTCTGTTACCTACAACTCTGTTACCTACCCCACAAATCAGTGGCATGAGACATCACAAAACAATGAACATGAAATAACAATATCAAACATCAAAAACCGCTTGGCTGCCCTACCATCCAATGTCCATCCAGGACTATACGGCATTCCAAAGTTCATAATTACGCACCTTGAGAATTTCACAGCTTCCATAGTATTAAAACTAATTAACCATCTTGCAAACAGCAAAAAAATCATCCCCAAACTTTATCCCATAGTGATGGTCCCCTTTCTTAAGAAAAACCAGGACGCATTTGCTCTATCTAGCATAAGACCAATCTCCATGACCCCAATCATGTTAAAGATCATTGAAGGTGTGATCAAGGAGAAAATACAAGATGTTATTCTGGACAACATATCCCAGTTGCAATTTGCAAAGAAGGGCTCATCCACACTCTCTGCAATCGGGGAGGTAAAAATTCTCTGTGATCATATCAGATCCAAGAATCTATACAAACCCATTGCCGTTCAGGTAGACATCTCTGAAGCATTTGATTCAGTAGATGTCAACATCCTGCTCAATTGCCTCTCAGCACTAGACATTCCTACTCAAATCATTCAGATATTGGACAATCTACTAAACAACAGATTGGTCCACATTTCCCTGAATGGTTTCTTTACAGATGGTTTTATTCCTTCAAAATCCATACCCCAATGGTCTCCACTTAGTGGTCTCCTATTTATACTCTACTTAAACCCCCTTCTTAAACAGATTGATGCAGAACTTCCAGGAATCTATATACCCCAGCTGAAGAAACACTGTAAAGCATTTGCCTACATGGATGATGTCCTTGTCACCTTACCCTCCCAAAAATATCTAAAACCTCTCATACAAATAATCAAAAAATTTTCCGAATCCTCCAAACTTTCCTTCAACCTCAACAAGTCATCGGCCTGGAAAATCAACACCAGCAAGAAGATATCATCGCCTTTCTCAGCAGACCCCCAAAACTTTTTAGGGTTTCCCATATACAAGTCACCGCAAGCCATGTCGATACAAATACAGAATTCCATCATTGAAGCCGCCACCAACACAGTTAAAAACCTTGCCAAGGTTTATTTATCACTGCAAGGGAAAATCTCTCTCCTCAATATCAAGGTAATGGCAAAGATTAGCTACTATCTACCCATAATTAACATGACAAAGACTTTCAATACAAAAATCAACCGAATCTGTGCACGGCTGTTGTGGAATGGTAAAACAGCGGCCATAGGAATTGAACGCATGCAGCGACATAGTAAAAATAATGGTATGTCATTGCATGCAACGTTTTCTATATACTACCAAAAGTGCCACTCTCTGATCCACATCCTACAAAAGAAATTTCCCCAGATTGTAGCGGAACAACCAGTCATTCCATCAGACAGACCTCCACCTTCAAAGATAAGCTGGCTAAATCAGATACTTGACTACCTTTTCGCTCACAATGGCCACTCTACCCTAGTATTCAGACAAAAAATCTCCATTTGGGATGCTCATGGCCTGCTATTTTCCACACAAAACTCTACCATTCCTTACCTCAGTGGTAACAATCACGTGGTCACCAGGTTTTTCAAGCATCTCAAGCTGGAGCCAAGGTTCCTGGACTTTCTCGTAAAAATCAACCTGAATTCACTCCAGACAAACTGGTTCCTGCACTACAGGAGATTCCTCAAGAATATTGATCCTATGTGTCACAACTGCCATAGAACCTGTGAAACCTTTGATCATATGATAAATGATTGCCCAGCATATGACAAAATCAGAACTTTCATTACTTACCACTGCCACATTTCCCTGAACAAAATCTTAAATATTAAATGCTGCTTCCTGTCCAGGGATTATGTCACCACAAGACTCTCAACCTTTCTCACTTATGCCATCTGGATGGCCAGATGTCGCAACAAATTTACCTTTCCTCATCCCAAGCCTGAAGACACATTCATTTCCAAGCTAAAGGAATTTCGCCATAAGGACAGAATAATCTCTTCCAGATTTTTATTTGACAACACGTGGAGCCTGATTAAGCTGGATTAACAACACCAGTAACCACATCAGAACATTTGGTTGCCTGACTAACATGGATAACTATTATTTTTGATTTACAATTGTATCATTATTACATATGGTTTTTCAATAAAATTATTTATAAATAAAAA